>CAXIWS010000688.1:0-164587 GCA_964036195.1 Sphaerolaimus hirsutus | reverse complement strand
GATTGTATACGGAGCCCGGTGAACGACTGGGGCGGCGCCTCCCCCCTAAAATTTTACCCCTGTAGTAAGGAAATGGCGCCAGCGCCATTGGTAGACGCCACGCCATGGCGCTACTGGCGTTGGCATTGGCGTCAAAACAGCAGTATATTTCTGTATTTTACAGGTATATACAGCAACATGGACAGGAATTGAGTCCATTTTTACTGGCTTCAAGGCTGCGCAAAAAGGTCAGCCGAAAATATTTATGTGTCGCGGGAAGGGAAAATGCGCGCTTGCGCGCAAAATTTTTTCCAACTGTCGACGAAATCGTCGTCCGGAAGTGCCATTTCTGGCATATTTTTCGGTCCGGCCCGGGAAGCGGGGGGGGGGGGGTGGCCCCCCCGCCCCCCTGGCTACGTCCTTGTGTGGCGGGAATTATTCAAAGGGGGCTATTCTCGGTAATATGGTCACCACATTCAAAAATAATTCCAGTATTTTTCAGCTCCATTTGAACCGACGGTTCCCGTTTCCGATTTGGGGGAAGTTTTATTCCCGAATACATACTATTTGGAAGGAGTTGATGAAAAATACAGAAGGACCTATGCATTTTATGAGGGTTAACATGATAAATATTCTGTGGAAAACTATTTATTTCTATTTACTATATTTGTTTGTTGAGTATTTTTGGTCCGTTGTTTGCTTGAATTTGTTGAGTCTTTCTTGCGATTTTGGTTGTTTTTTTTGTGTGATGTTTTTGTTGTCTTTTTTTGTATAATGGACACTTTTAGTTGAAACGATAGAAAAAGAAACGTTGAAACGATATTTTTATGATGTTTTCTGTTATAACTTATATTATTACGCAAAAACTCCCGATAGCAATACGGGGCAGCATTTTTGGAACAAATTTAAGATATAATTTTATAGATAGACCACTTTGGGACCAATTTTTGCTGCGTGATAAGTTATCAGTAAAAAAATGGCTGAAGCCAAACAAAAAGTGGACGCTGCCTCCACAGCAAATAGACATGAAGTGTGTCTCTCAAATGGACATGAAGTGCATCCAATATATATTAATGTCCATTTGAGGGATGCACTTCATGTCCATTTGAGAGACACACTTCATGTCTATTTGCTGTGGAGGCAGCGTCCACTTTTTGTTTGGCTTCAGCCATTTTTTTACTGATATACTTCTTTTGTGTGGCCAGTGGCCCAGGCTTCCCCGAATGACACCCAGTAGGTGTCTTGCTGAACAATATATATATGCTGGCGAGTAGATGGTGCCACTCCACAAAAATGGTGCCATTTTGGAGTAGATGGCACTGCCGTTTTGGAGTAGATGGCGCCACTCCATGAAAATGATGCTGTTTTGGAGTAGTTGGTGCCACTTCATGAAAATGGCACCATTTTTGGAGTAGATGGCACCACTCCAAAAAATTGCACAATTTGAAATCATAACCCTTGAAGACCCATATAGTGGCAGTATCACATTAAACAGCACTATATTTTGATCAAAAATATGCAACCCATAACTTGGATGAGGGCCAAGTTTATATGTGACTGGGTGAATTTCATCCTACAAATATCAGCTGACATGGTGCCAGTGTGTGCCAATGATACTTGCATATGCGTTGTGTTAAATGACATATCTAAAACTCATTGAGAAATGTCTCTTAAACCAATATGGTCCGCCATTAAGAGTTAAGGAGTGTATCATAATTCTATGTACAACTATATTTGTGACAATAGCATTATGTGATTGTTCACAAAAAAATTAACTAGAAATATGGATCACAGTTCAGTATCCATTTATCAAAGTTTTTCAATTTAATTTTTTACTTGCCATTTCACTTCTCATTTGACTTTGTTGATTTTTGTTGCAATTCACTTCTCACTTCTCTTTTTACTTGCCATTTGACTGGACTTGAGACTTGACATTTATAACTTGACATTGGACTTGATATTTGATCACTTGACACTTAACTTTACATTTGACTTGACATTTCACTTGAAATTTATTACTTGACATTTCACTTGAAATTTATCATTTGGCATTTGACTTGACATTTCAATTGAAAGTTATCACTTTGTATTCACCTTGAAATTTATCACTTGACATTTGACTTGACTTGACTTTAGACTTGACATTTACAACTTGACATTTGACTTGACATTAATAACTTGACATTTGACTTGATATTTGATCACTTGACATTTAACTTGACATTTGACTTGACATTTACCACTTGAAATTTGACTTGACATTTACCACTTGAAATTTGACTTGACATATGACTTGTTATTTGACTTGACTTGAAATTTGTCACTTGACACTTGACATGACATTTATCAGTTGACATTAAACTTGACATTTGACTTGACATTTGACATGACATTTATCAGTTGACACTAAACTTGACATTCACTTGAAATTTATCACTTGACATTTGACTTGACGTTTGCCATGACATTTATCACTTGGCATCAAACTTGACATTTCAGTTGAAATTTATCAGTTGACATTTGACTTGAAAGTTATCACTTGATATTTGACTTGATATTTTATCACTTGATTGTTTATAACTTGACATCCATCACTTGACATTTATCATATGATTACACTTGACATTTATCAATTGACATTTCTTTGACATTCATCACTTGACATTTAACTTGACATTTCACTTGAAATTTATCACTTGACATTTATCACTTGACATCTAAAACTCGACATTTGACTTGACTTGACTTTAGACTTGACATTTACAACTTGACATTTGACTTGACATTTGACATGACATTTATCACTTGACAGTTCACTTGAAATTTATCACTTGATGTTTAACTTGACATTTGACATGACATTTATCACTTGACATTAAACTTGACATTTCAGTTGAAATTTATCAGTTGACATTTGACTTGAAAGTTATCACTTGATACTAGACTTGATATTTTATCACTTGATATTTTATAACTTGACATCTATCACATGACATTTATCACTTGATATTTATCACTTGACATTTATCAATTGACATTTATCAATTGACATTTGTCTTGACATTCATCACTTGACATTTAACTTGAAATTTATCACTTGACATTTATCACTTGACATCAATCACTTGACATTTTTCACTTGAAATTTCACTTGAAATCTACCACTTGACATTTATCACTTGATATTTGACTTGATATTTTATCACTTAATATTTAATCACTTGAAATCTATCACTTGACATTTATCACTTGACATTTGGCCTGACATTTATTGCTTGACATTATCACTTGACATTTGACTTGACATTTATCACTTGACATTTGACTTGACATTAACCACTAGACATTTATGACCTGATAGTAATCACCATGCAAGGTCACATGCTCAGTATCACATCAGGCAGTAGTTCAGGCATGTTTGCGCATTTTACACAAAACAAGCAAACTTGAATAACTTTTGTAAATCTCAACCAAAATCGCCAAAAATTGGCTCATTTGAAAGCTCTAGTCATGGCGCACATCAACAAATTTTTTTTATTGCTGCATTTGTATTCAAATTTTAAATTTATTGAGGTTTGAAAATTTCAAACAGATACCGTCCCAAAGTGGGCGGAGCCTGTGAAAAAAATTTCCGAAAATAAGAAATGGCATCATATGCTCTTTCATATGAGCCATCAATCATGAAAATCGGTCGTGTTTCAAAGAAGTTATTGCAGTTTGAAGATTGTCGGGAGAACAAGAAGAACAAGAACAACGACAACAACACTACTTGAAAAAGAAAATCCGTAATAACTTCCTTCGAACTCAACCGTTGGATCTGAAAATTTGCATGGTGGTACTTCTCGACACGGGCTTTTTAATGGTGCAGTCGGTTCTGCACTAGCGCATTGCGTTCCGAAGTTATTGCGATTTTAAATTTGCGATTTCCGCATTTTGGTGTGTCTGACCATATTATGGGTGGGTCGCTTGCGCCCTCCCTCGGCAGCGAGGGATGGCGCTGGCGCGCCCACCCGATCAGTGATTCAGTCGAATATATCGCCCATTTTTTGTCTCAGTTACACAATTCATAGCCAAGCAATACCCGCTAAAAGTTAATATAGATAGTTTTTGTGGCTTGGTGCTGTAGATTCATTCCGCAAAAGATCATCATTATCTAATTATTTATTCCCCCCTGACCTATTCCCCAATGGTCACCGCACCCTGTAAAATGCGATGTTAGGACCATTTTAGGACCATTACCCACATTTTAGAAATTTATGTTTCGTGATATTTTACAGGGTGCGGGACTGGCCCATAGTAGCAGTCCCACACCAGGGGTATCTTGAATTTTGACCCTCCGAGTGGTTGGATAGATAGCAAATCGCTCCTCCGGAGGGATAGATAGCTGAAAAATTTTCTGGGGGGGGGGGGTGGGGGAGGGTTGTGGTGGTTCGATATATAGGCTTTTTCGGGGCATAGAAGGGAGGAAAGGGAGAAAATCGCTAAAAGTAGGTGTAAAATAGCTCAAAATGGGTATACAAGAGCATATAGTACTTAAAATAGCTGAAAATAGGCAGTTAGATGCATGAACTAGTGATTTTGGAGGTCAAAAGCTATATATATAGGTATGAAAAATAGCGATTTTGAGCGAAAATTGAGGTATAGTTTCTGAAAAATCGCTCCAGATAGGTAGATAGCTGGGCGATTTTGGGGGGGGGGTTTAGGGGGTAGTAGCCCAAAATTTTGCCTCCGGGATAGATAGATAGCTGAGCGGCCTCCGGGATAGATAGATAGCTGAGCGGCCTCCGGGATAGATAGATAGCTAGGCGGTTTGGGGGGGGGTAACCCCCCCCCCATTCGAGACCCCTGTCCCACACTCTGTAAAATCTCAAATAAAGTGTAAAATTTCATGTAAAATGACATAAAAATTTGCCATACGTCATGCAAAATTGCAAGCAGTAATTCTCCTTTTTATTTTAATTGACATTTTGTAAATATGACATTTTACACTTTACAAGGGGAGGGACTATCCGCTAGCTAACTACTACTACATATTTTGATGTCCAAAGTTTGTTGAACCAATTGATGCGTATTTCATTCCTCAATACAATGTGCCAGGAAAAAATCGCTTATATTTATTTGCCTACATTTTTTGCCGAATATTATTTTATGTTTTCCCTGTGATTCATAAATTTGTAAATAGATAATAATCTTTATAGATACATATATATTTTCGGGATTAGCTTACGTATAACACTATTTATTACCTCTAGGGTTGGAAAAAAAACGTTTTTTTTTAACTCGATGTTTTTTTTTAAAAGCTCCCAGATATGACCTAGTGTCAACGTATATAGGTATATCAGACACTGGCAATACTCTGTGATGTTAAATATGACCATATAATGGCTGTGGAGCCATGGGATAGCATTATAAGTGGTGATTTGTGTCAAAAATATCCATTTTTTGTCGACATATCGTTCGTATATCGCCTTATAGTCGAATGTTCGTGACTTCAGGTAAAGTTTGGCACGGAATGGTGATCAAACAAGGTTATAAAAGGAGGTTGCTACTTTGGGAGTGAAGTTACACACTGTGGAGGTACATGGAAGCACATTACCTCAATATTATATATTACAGCAACATATGTCGGCTTATTCACCCATGGTAGCACATAGAAATGGATGTTTTGATACTAAAAATGCAACAAAACCAATGAAAACAACCACCAATGTCAATTTGTGTGTGAATTTGCGCGCTTGCGCGCAAAAATTTTGCAAAATACCTAGTGCTTAGTACTAAAAATTTCGGCCGATGTTTTAAAAAAAAAAACATTTCGGACGTCATGTTTTTAAAAAAACAACAACGTTTTTTTAATAAAAAAAACGTTTAAAAAAAACATCGGCCAACCCTAATTACCTCTGACACATTTTTTCCCCGAAACGTTATTCGGGTTTATAACGTTATTCGAAACGTTATTATATTTTTCTTATCGGAAATTGGGTTTCAATAGTGACTCGGTTTTCGGAATCGGGGCTGGTATTTTGATCTTTCGGTATCAAGGGTAAAATCATGTCATAACAAAAATCCGAAAACCCGGAAAACGTGTCGGGCTGAAAAATCCATACTTCTATTGTATGAAGTAATTATAACAGAATAATAAATAGAATAAATCAAACATCAATGTCATTTTATGAAAGACACAAAAATGTTCACATCGAATGCAGACATTTTATTTATGTGCCAAAAATACCTGATCAGATAAACTCTGCCGCCGTTACAAACTGATAGTCCGTTTTGAACACATTTGAGTTCATCATAACTTCTTATTGGGCCCACACACGCTAGTTGACATCGCTAATTCGTGTCAACTCAATGTCAACTAAAAACACAAAAAATTTTAAGCATCACACTTAACAGAAACAATACAAATCAGGTGTCACGATATAAAATACACTGCACTCGATCATATTTATAGGAAAGTTGACATCACAAAATTCACTAAAATTTAGTTGACACAAACACAGTTGACATCCAGCATGTGTGGCCCTATTCCGGTAAACTCAAATGTGTTACAAAAATGAATTCAATTACTTTTTTGTGGAATTATTTGTTGACAATGACGGCCCACACTCTAGTTCACACAGTGGCGTAGCCGGGCGGGGGGGGGGCGGGGGGGGGGCGGCCGCCCCCCCCCCTTCCAGGGTGAGACATGGAAATGTAAGAAAATGTGTTCTCGTACAACGATTTTGGGCTCAATTTTCAAAAATTTTGCGCGCAAGCGCGCATTTTTGCTTCACATTACAGGCATTTTTACTTCACAGGTCGCGATTGCTTCAAGCTGGGTGAAAATGCACTCAATTGTGTCCATGTCGCTGTATATGTATGTAAAATACATACGTTTACAGCGACCTGTGGCACCAATGGCGCCATGGCGTGGCGCTTACGAATGGCGCCAGCGCCATGGCGCAATTTCCCTACTACAGGGGTCAAATTTGAGGGGGGGGGGGGGCGCCGCCCCCCCCGTTCGCCGGGCTCCGTAAACAATCCGCCCCCCGCTCAAAAATCCTGGCTACGCCACTGAGTTCACACATGTGTGTGAACTGGTCTGTGTCAACTCGGATTTCAGCTCCACATGTCGCAGAGCGATCTTCTAATGCACTATTGCCGTAATCTTTATTTTTCAACATTGCCTCATGTGCAGTGGAAGATCGCTCTGCGACACGTGAAGCTGAGTTGACACAGACCGGGGGGCACTCCCAGACCCTGTAAAGTGTCATGTGTCATGTAAAAGACCCCGAAAAATGTGATGTGTCATGTAAAAAACCGTGTAAAGTGTCATGTGTATCCAAATCTTATGTTTATGTATCCAATTCTTTTGTCAAAAAGTAATTTTCGGGTACAAAAACGTACGATTTGGATACGATAAAATGATATTTGGATACACATGACACTTTACAGGGTCTTTTACATGATTTGGATACGATAAAATGATATATTTGGATACACATGACACTTTACAGGGTCTTTTCATGACATTTGACACTTTACAGGGTCTGGGAGTGGGTATGAGCCCATCTTGGCCGCGCCATTGTGGCCGCGGACGTTGTGGCCGCGGACGTTGTGGCCGCGCCGTTCTGGCCGCGGGACACGAAGGCCGCGGACACGAAGGCCGCAGGACACGAAGGCCGCGGCCACAAAGTCCGCGGACACGATGGCCGCAAGCCGATTGTGGCCGCGGACACGATGGCCGCGCGCTGGTGAAAACAGATGCCATGGCGTCTCGTGCATCCATGCAATGGCGTCTGTTTCATTATTCTGTTGTATACCTTACATTAAGTGTCACCTTCTGTCAGTGGTGGTGTGCTTTTATGCCGCTGAGATAACTTTTAGCCGCCCGCATAATTAGATGAATTATTGAATCATCTGTTTTGTATTGATGACTTCCGCAGGGAGGGTTGCATATTTTGAGGTGTCAATAACTCCAAATGTTCAAAAATTGGGTTGAGCATGTAACTGCGATCTAGAATTGGTTCCGCCTATAATTTTATAAAGTTTAATAAAAAATTTAAAATTTTGGAAATTGAGTTAACATAAAATTGAATACATAAAAATATTTTTTTCAAAAGATTCTCGAAAGTCTTTTCGAATTTTTTTAGGGGATTGAATACATTGGTATTGATATATGAAAATAAGGTTTAAAAAGTTAGACAAAATGATGACCACCCAAATACTGCAGCTAAAGCTTTAAATCCAATTTTTTTCCAAAAAATTCAAAAACTATTTAAAAAATTTAAAAACTACCCAAAAATTTTCAAAAACTACCACAAAATGGAATACTACCAAAAATTCAAAAATTCGAAAACTAAATTCGAAATTCAAAAAGTATTTTGTGGAAAAATTCGAAAATTCAAAAAGTCATTTTAGAAAATACTTAAAAATTTAAATACTTTTTTCAGGAGGGTTTACCATCGTTAGTTGCATATAAGCCTCATAAATATGTGCTGTAATGAAAGAGTTGAAGAGGTCAGTTGTAGGTGGCATAGATAACAACGTAATGTGTGTGTAAATACAACATCATAACAAAACAGACGCCATTGCATGGGAATGGGAGGCACGAGATGCCATGGTATCTGTTTTCACCAGCGCGCGGCCATCGTGTCCGCGGCCTTCGTGTCCTGCGGCCTTCGTGTCCGCGGCCTTCGTGTCCCGCGGCGCAGAACGGCGCGGCCACAACGTCCGCGGCCACAATGGCGCGGCCAAGATGGGTGTCAACCATGCTCTTGTATACTCATTTTGAGATATTTTACACCTACTTTTAGCGATTTTTCTCCCTTTTCCTCCTTCTATGCCCCGAAAAAGCCTATATATCGAACCACCACAACCCCCCCCCCCCCGAAAATTTTTCAGCTATCTATCCCTCCGGAGGAGCGATTTGCTATCTATCCAACCACTCGGAGGGTCAAAATTCAAGATATCCCTGGGATGTGTTGACAACAACCCTCCCCTACTATACACTATTCAATAATGTGGGATTAATGTGAAAAATTTCTAAAATATTCTTTGATTCTCTAAAAAACACGACCACCCAATAGATGGATAACAAAATAATTCACTTTTTGAAACTTTTTTATTAGACACTTTAAGAGCTGGTTTAATACTTTTGAGTGGAGGGTTTGATGATTAAAATCCTGATTGATGATGTAAAATGATTGTTCCTGAAATGATGTCATTATGGTGTCATAAAATTCCCCCAAGTAAATTTTGCAATGCAGGCCTTTTAGAGGTATGGTTCTTTACATAACTTTAACCATCAAACCCTTCACATTAAAGTATCGTAAACCAGCTCTTCAAGTGTCTAATAAAAAATTTCCAAAAAGTGAATCATTTGTCATCCATCTATTGGGGGGTCGTGTTTTTTAAAGAAAAGAATTTTTTAGAAATTTTTCACATTAATCCCACATTATTGAATAGTGTATAGTAGGGGAGGGGTGTTGCCAAAACATCCCCAAAATTTTAGATTTATACCCCTCCCACAGCTCAGAAATCAATGGGTGCCGGAACTGTGCGGGACACCAGAAAAGCCAATAAAAATTTTGCACTAATGGCGACGCACCCTATAAGGGGTCTCCACGACCCCCCGAATTCATGCGCAGTAGAGTGGGGTTGCGTCCTAGAACTGGAGATAGGATGTCACAAGTGTCATCAAAAAAAGGGTGCCGGACGTGACCGGGAAGGTGTTTACATTGTAAAAATAACACAAAACGAAAAAGTACCTACTGCCATACATAAAAATGACCAAACTTTTGTGATAACCATCAATGTTCAAATAAAAGTACTAAAACCCACCTATCCCTCCTTTTCTTCCTAGCCAGGCCCCTTTCAGGGCTCACATCGCCACTGCGCCTTTTATGTCGCTTGGTTTCCGACTCCGCCCCTTTCAGTGATTGGTCGTGTCGCCGTTTGCGACCCGAATCTGATATTTCATCGGGTTGGCGAGGCGTCAATTCAGCGTCCGGTTCTTGCTCCGGCTCCGGTACCGGTGTCGGGACTGGTTCCGGTTCCGGTGCCAAATCGGGTCGGGTTTGCGTGTCGGGCTCTCGCGTCGGCGTTGGGGACTTGACGGGAGATGTCTGATAGTTGGTGATTAAAATGAGGTTCATTTCAGCACAACAAATTCATTCGCAGTTTCGTGGTATTTACAATGTGTTGGGAGAAATGGCCCACGCACGCTAGTTGACATCGCAAAACCAGTTCAAACTAATTCCAACCCAGCACCAGGTGGGATGGCAAACGGTACTGGTTAACGGGTACGGTAAATCTTCAATCTTTCGTCAACGGTACGTTACGGTAAACCCGAAAAGTTCGGTAAACGGTAAGGTAATTTGTCCACATTCCCGGTTCGGTACGGTAAATTGTGCCATCCTAACACCAGATACACCATCTTTTAAATTCTATCGCTATTAGGAATGGGAAAAATAGAAAACTACATTTTGTAAATGCTGACAAACCTCTTTCTCTGTATTTTCCCGCTCCGTGAAATGTTCATCGGAAACTTGCGGCTGTTCCGAACCCTCCAGAAAATGTTCATCGTCGCTATTTTCTCTTTTCTTTTCTTTCCGGCGCTTTCTGCTCTTTTTGCTGCTTTTCTTCTTTTTCTTTCTGTGATGATGCTTTTTCTTGCTCGAACCGCCTGGATGATGTAATCAGTGCGCTGTTGAATATAAACTACCAGTGACGTGACACTCTGCACGCGCAGTTACTTATGTTTCACGTTGGACACGTGTAAATGAAAAAAACCCACAATATTGTGAAGTAAAACGTTGCATCAGCAACGGATTTATCCATTTTTATGAAAACCACATGCGTTAAATATTGCTGGCATGCTTCCATCGTAACGTCGTGGAGCTAGCAGCAGAATCAAACCGAACCGAAAACGAAATAACTTTTTTTTAACTCCGGTGCCAATTAAGCGCTCACCTTCAGACTCCGCCCCCTCCTGACCATCATCCACTTCAGGTTCAATATCATGCTCAACTTTTTCATCCACCTTTTCAACTTTTTCCTGCAAAATTTCAGGTGTATTTGCATCATCCGGGGGAGCCAATGGCCCCATGGGTTCAAGTGAATTTTCACTTTTCGCGGGGGTGGCCGTCACTTTTTCGTCAGTTTTTGTCGGTGATGCCTGCGGTTGGAAATTGAAGGGTATAATAATTTTGATGAAAAACTATGGAAAAAACAGTAAAAATTTTGTGGGCCCAAAACACTTTAAAAGGGCACATTTGGGTATAGTGGAGGTGATTTTGAGGACTAAAAGTGGGGTTCGCTATCGCTTTTTCGATGTCGATATCGTAAAATAGTCGATATTCGAAACAATACATTTAAAAAAAAATCATAAATCAACCCTACATTCCAGAAAAAATCCGTTGCGCTGTCAGAACTTTATGTCAAACGCACAGCCACTGAAAAATATAATCCACTCACAGAAAAAACAATTAAACATAACAACAAAAAATAATAATAAAAACAAATTCAAACAAACCTCTTTCACATCATCATTTTTCCTCGCTCTCAATCCAAACTTGCCCAACACAGGTTCACCTTTCAAATTTTCAGAATCCACTGGTTTGAATTCAGCACGTCTAAAACGAGTCTTCTCCGGTTCCGGTTCAGGCACAGGAACCGGTACCGATTCAGATTCGGTTTCCGGTACGGGCTGAACCAGGTCGCCCTTTTCGCGTTTGTAACTCCGTTCAGTGGAGCGCCTTCTTTGGCGGTCCCTGAAATGAGCGATAACCAACTGAATATTTATGCTAACAATTGAAAGAAATGAAAAAGTGGTCGGTATCAGTGGTAAAGTAAGATTTTAGGTGGTGAGTCAACTGACAAGTCAACCGATGTGACAAGTATTTTCGTTGACAGTTTTTACGTTGAATTACTAAGTTACGAATTACTGAACACCCTTTCGGAACTTATTAATGTCCATCTGCTAAACCCCCCGAAAAAAACATTTTCTCGTCACATTAAAACTACGGGTTAATTTGGTGCAAAATTTTCCACGTGACTTTATTCACCAAAATACGGTAAAAATCCCTCGCAGTCCAAGATTAAAAATCGTTCATCAAACTCACCGCCTATCAGATCTATCCCGATCCCTACTTCGATCCCTATCCCGATCCCTATCCCGTTTCTCATCTCGTTCCGATTTTCGTCGACGATAATCCCGCTCCTCAGATCTGCGTGACTCCGCCTCCTTTTTATCGCGGGAGCTTTTTGTGGATGATTGTATCTGTGCAGATTCCGGATTGATTTCATTGGATGCATCTTTGGGTGCCTGGAATTTGGAATTGAGGTCATACTTTGAAAGTTTGATGAATGGGAATTTGGGATGGAGTTTTTAAACGTTTTTTAATATTTAAAAACGTAAGAATCGTGATCATTTCCTTAAAACCGCAGCCGGTGTTTTTAACTTTTTACTTATTCACTAGGTACTTAGCAAATAGTTCGCGGGATTTCAAATGCTCATTACCATTGGTAGTCGTTTTACTTGGTTTTGTGGCATTCATTCAGCCATTTTTCTAAAGCTTACATGTTTCATGCCGGTGTGCAAAAATAAGCCATGATACGTAAATATAGTACAGTTAATGTAATATACAGCCAATTTACTCCCACATACTTCCACAGTGTGAAACATCGCGCTCACTGTATTAACATTATCTTATTCACCAAATCGTCCAGCTATCTATCCAAATGGAGAAAATTTTAAAATTTTCACACAAAATCGCTTAATTTTGCTCCACCTTGGCTATTTTGAACCTTTTTAGCACTTTCAATCCTGCCCACGCGAGACCCCCTCCCCCACATTACAGCTAAATACCACCTAGTCGGACCCCGGGGTCAAAATCCCGGAGACACCTGAAGTACCCCAACTAGGGTTGGCCGATGTTTAAAAAAAAAACGTTGTTTTTTTTACAAAAAAACATGAAGTTAATAAGTTTTCTTCCAACCCCAACCCCAACCCAAAAACTCACCTCACTCTCCTTAACCTCATCCAGCTGCCTACCAACATCCTCATCCAGTTCCTCCACCTCGTGCATAACCAGTTGAATTACGGCAGACGTTTCCGGTGCGGTAAGCTCCGGTACGGTGGTCTCTTGTTTCCGTTTACCGGAGTCTCTAGCGGAACGGTGGCTACTTTTATCGGTTTTGTAGCCACGCGGTTTTGATTCTTGAGCATCGGGTTTGGGGGGCCTGGGTTTTTTTGGGTGGGTGTGGTTTATGATGCTGGCGCTAAGCACGCTGGGTGTCAACTGGTTTTCGTGTCAATTCAGAGCCTTTTTTTAGAGACGATCTTAAAGTGCCCTCAGGGCAATGTTGAACGAGAATAAATATTGGTTTAATAAATAAACATTTGAACATTCTTTCGTCACCCATCAACAAAAATCTGAATCGAAACCAGCCGGCATGGGCCAGTCCCGCGCCCTGTAAAATGTTAAACGCAGTGCAAAATGTCATAGAAATTTGTCTCAAGCCGTGCAACACGTAAGAAGTCCAGAAATATCTTTTTCTTCATTTAATTGTTTCTTCTTTCATTTAATAGTCAGCTTGCATGACCTTCGACATTTGGCAAAAACACTTTACAGAGTGCGGCACTGCCACCAGATCACACAAACAGAGACAGAGGAAACAAAACTTTCTGCCAAAAAGACAATCAACAAAAACTCGAACCCACCTCGATTTATCTTTATCAACCACTTTCTCCCCACTGTTCTTGCTGTCAATTAATTCAGCCGCGGCTGAAATCTGCTCTTTTTCATCAACGAGGGGCGTAGCCGATTCATGTTCTACTGAATGCCTGAGTGAAAATTTTTTTGTTGCATTTTTTCTAAAAAAACGTCTCGAATTAGACTTGCTCGAAGGAATTTACCATATTTCTCCGAGTATGACTCCAGGGGCACTATACAAATTTGTGGGCTTTTATCAAACACTTTTAAGTGCTGTGCATAGTGCCCGGGCACTATGCAATTCACCCAACGATGCATGACTTGAAACTGAACTGAAACAATGGGAAACTGGTGCCGGTTCCGTAAGTGGAAAAGTTAAGAGTTAAAAGTTAAGAGTTGAGTAAAATGACAAATGGCAAGTTAAGAGTAAAGTTAAATGACAAATGGCAAGTTAAGAGTAAAGTTAAATGATAAATGATGAGTTAAGAGTGAGAGTAAATTTAAGAGTAAAGTTGAATGGCAAATGATTAGTTAAGACTTGCTTGACTCTTAACTTTACTCTTATCTCTTAACTAATCATTTGTCATTTAACTTTACTCTTGTCTCTTAACTCATCATTTATCATTTAACTTTACTCTTCACTTGCCATTTGTCATTTTACTCAACTCTTATATTTTAACTCTTAACTTTTCCACTTGCGGAACTGGCCCCAGGACTCATTCGAAAATCGAAGTAAAAACCGAGACACTCTACCAGACGCGCGCCGCAATGCACCACTTTTAGTTTCTTTCATCAACAACAGGCGCCAGCAAGAGAAAATGTTCCGCTTGCTTTGTTCCGGTAATCAGCTCTGTCTGGCAAATATTTTTTTGCGCATAGCATAGTGCCCGGGCACTATGCATGAATGTTTTGCAATGTATAGTGCCCTTGGCACTATAATCGAGGGGGGATTATACTCGGAGACATAGCTGCCCCACACAGCGATTTTTAAAACAAGTTCGAACGTTTTTTGGCAATGTATGAATCCCGCATTTAGGGTTGGCCGATGTTGTTGTTTTTTTAAACGTTTTTTTTAACAACGTTTTTTTTTAAAAAAAAACATGACGGCCGAAATGTTTTTTTAAAAAAAAAACATCAGCCGAAATTTTTAGTACTAAGCACTAGGTATTTTGCAAAATTTTTGCGCGCAAGCGCGCAATTTCACACACAAATTGACATTGGTGGTTGTTTTCATTGGTTTTGTGGCTTTTTTAGTATCAAAGTATCCATTTCTTTGTGCTACCATGGGTTAATAAGCCGTCATATGTTGCTGTAGTATATAATATTGAGGTAATGTGCTTCCATGTACCTCCACAGTGTGTAACTTCACTCCCAAAGTAACAACTTCCTTTTATAACCTTGTTTGATCACTATTCCGTGCCAAACTACCTGAACTCACGAACATTCAACTATAAGGCAATATACGGACGATATGTCGACAAAAAATGGATATTTTTGACACAAATGACCACTTATAATGCTATCCCATGGCTCCACAGACATTATATGGTCATATATAACATCACAGAGTATTGCCACTGTCTGATATACCCATATATGTTGACACAAGGTCATATCTGGGAGCTTTAAAAAAACAACGTTTTTTATTTAAAAAAAACGTTTTTTTTTAAAAAAACATCAAGTTAAAAAAAAACGTTTTTTTTCCAACCCTACCCGTATTTCTTCTGATAGAAGAGCGCCGTTCTATTTTTCCCCGTCAACCTCCAATAGAATGGCAGGTAAACAAGTTGACGAAAAAAATAGAACGACGCTCTTCTATTAGAAAGAAATACGGTAGCATACTTTGCCAAAAAAACGTTTGAACTTATTTTGAAAACCGCTGTGTGGAGCGCCATACGGTAGTTCAGGATTTTGGAAAAAGACTTTTATTAATAAGCGTTGAAGCGAGAGCCGCGCCGTTGTCTCCTTCACTCGATCCAATCAACTACTACATTATGTGCTCCCGGTGCTCAGTGACGTAGCCAGGATTTTTCAGCGGGGGGGGGGGGGGTATGCAGGCACCGCGTCATGGCGTGATTGACTTTGGTGCTGGCGCCAATTTTTACTATATAACAATTTAGTCATTTGTAGCGGTATTTACACCAGTTTAACGTGTGTACATAAGAATAAGAGTGTGAGGTGCGAAAGAGCATTGTACAGCACCAAATGGGCATAATAACATGTGCGCCGGGTTTGGATGAGCACCGGCACAGAGCGGTTACGTCTACTCAAGGTCTACACAGGGTTATGTGGGGGGGGGTCCTCCCGAACGACTGAGGCCTTCTGTGCATGTTTACCCGCTGTGCATGTAGACCCTAATTTTCACTCAAAATCGCTCATTTTCATACCATTAGATACATTTTCACCTTCAAAATCACTAGTTCATGTGTTTTATTGTTTATTTTTGGCTATTTCTTGTAGTATATGTGCTTATATACCCATTTTTAGTAATTTTTCACCTACTTTTAGCGATTTTTCTACCTTTTTTCCTCATTATGAAAAAGTCTATACAATGAACCCCCAAACCCCCCAAATTTTTTTCTAGCTATCTATCCCCCCAGAGGAGCGATTAGCCATCTATCCAACCCCCTGGAGGGTCAAAATCTTGAATACCCCTGACATGTACAGCGGGTAAACATGCACAGAGGCACAGGCACCTCCCGAACGCCCCAGACAAGCGTGTTTATATCCCGGAGGCAATATTCTTGGAAATTACCATCTGAACCTCCCTGAAAACCGCACGCACCTCTCAAGTCCCTTTTCAGTCTCAATCTCATTAGCACTTTGCCTTCTATCCTTCTTTCTATCTTTCCTTTCAGCGCTTGCATCCTCTTCCTTAGGTTCATGTCTCTTTCGTTCCCCGCTACCGTAATCCTTGCGAGTCCGGCGTTTGTCCGTTTTTTCGCGATCGCGATCGGGTGATCGAGATTGACGCTGGTGGCGCCCGGAGCGATTGCTTGAACGGTGGTCGGATGAGCTTTAAAGGGTGTTTGTATGGTGGAAATGTTGACGGACTTTTCACTTTACAATTGTGTTCCACTTAGGTACGAATACTTATGTCCCAAATTCGAATTTATTGCGTTCGGTTCACAGTTGATTCTATTTAGTCCAAACTTGCGATGGCCGGTTTTTCAAAGGTTTTTCAACGGGCCGGTAAAACCAGATCCGTCCATCACAAATAATTCGGCACTTTTCCAGAAAAAAAATCTGTCTGCAAAAGCCATTTCAAACAAACCTCCTCGAAAATAAAACCGACCCCTTATCTTTCCTCCCTCCTCTCTCCCTATCTTTACCTCTACCATCCCTATCTTTATCTTCTCTCCTACCGGAACCGGAACCGTAGCGATTTTCGTTACCGAATTGCCCATGCCCGGTAGGTTTCCGGTAAACGTCGACATTGAATCCGGCGGCGACGTGTTGAATTCTCGGTTGTCCTACCGCAGAATTGGCTGATGTGCTCGTTGGGTACAGGAAACTGGAATGGGGGTGTTGAATTTTTGAAAGTGTCGTTTCTGGATGTAAATCGAGCAATGAGCTGGATGTGGAAAAAATAAATTTCCAAATAAACTTTTCAGATGTACATACCGTATTTCTTCTAACAGACCGGCATACCTACAATAGAACGGCACCTCCAATAAAACATTTTTGCGCTCACGAAAACAATAGAACGGCAGCCTCCAATTGAACGGCACCTCCAATAGAACGGCAGGTATAAAAATATGTTGCGAGTGTGCCAAAACATAAAAATAACATTCAAAGCATTCAAATAGGTGTAGGGTTCAAACGGGATTGACTTTTCGGGATCGGGATTCACTTTTTGAGATTTCGGGATCGGGATCGGGATCGGGATTGTGGTTTCGGGATCGGGATCGGGATTGGTTTTTTGAGATTTCGGGATCGGGATCGGGATCGGGATTGGCCGGGATTGGGGTCACGGGATCGGGATCGGGATTGGCATTGGCATTTTTCCGGGATCGGGATTAGGTTCTAGGGACAGAGATTTTGGCCATTTTTCTGGCATTCACAGTTGTTCATAAAGCTCTCAAAACACTGTTGGATGCCAGAAAAGTGGCATAAAATTGACACTGGGGGTTTGCATCCACTTTTTTGCATGCAAAAACGTCATTATTTCACGTTTTATAATTTCCACTAATTTTTCCGGGATCGGGATCCCGGACTTGGGAGTTTCTCGGGATCGGGATCGGGATTTGAAAATTTTCGGGATCGGGATTGGTATTTTTGGATTTCGGGATCGGAATCGGGATCGGGATTGGGGTTTCGGGATCGGGATCGGGATCGGGACTGGTAAATCCCGGAATTTCACGGGATCCGGGATCGGGATCGGGATCCCGTTTGAACCCTAAATAGGTGTGAAATTACAAATTGATGCTTTGATATATTAAAATATTGCTCAAGCCTAATTAAAAATAAGGCTACGTTGAAATGAGAAATCTGTGAAAAATAGAACGGCAGCCTCCAATACAACGGCAGGTAAAAAAGCTTATGAAAAAATAGAACGGCGCTCTTCTATTAGAAGAAATGCGGTATATGGTAGATTTCGTTATAAGGTGTGCAGTCACTATTAGGGTTGGAAAAAACCGTTTTTTTTTAACTCGATGTTTTTTTTAAATAAAAAAACGTTTTTTTTCTCAATAAAAAACGGTTTTTTTAAAAGCTCCCAGATATGACCTTGTGTCAACATATAAAGTTATATCAGACAGTGGCAATACTCTGTGATGTTATATATGACCATATAATGTCTGTGGAGCCATGGGATATCATTATAAGTGGTGATTTGTGTCAAAAATATCCATTTTTCATCGACATATTGTTCGTATATCGCCTTATAGTCAAATGTTCGTGACTTCAGGTAAAGTTTGGCACGGAATAGTGATCAAACAAGGTTATAAAAGGAGGATGTTAATTTGGGAGTGAAGTTACACACTGTGGAGGTACATGGAAGCACATTACCTCAATATTATATACTAAAGCAACATATGACGGCTTATTAACCCATGGTAGCACATAGAAATGGATACTCTGATACTAAAAATGCCACAAAACCAATGAAAACAACCACCAATGTCAATTTGTGTGTGAAATTGCGCGCTTGCGCGCAAAATTTTTGCAAAATACCTAGTGCTTAGTATTAGGTTGTAAACTAAATAACCTTAATTTTATTCGATTTCACATTCATGCGTCCCATTCTGTTGTACATAGTCGGATATTAATGCCGTTCTAGTATGATGGGGTTTGAGGTTAAGGCTCTAACAAAAAAAATTGTTTCCTCGAATAATCCCCCAGTCCCGAGATAAGGGGGTCTATAAAAAGGTGGTCATTTTGAATGGCCGATCTGGACGTTGGACGGATCTTTGAAGCTCCATACATCAGCCATTTCTGGGCTGATTTCGGTCGATCAATGCTTCAAATGATCAGTAAAACTTGCGGATTCCATTTTTTGGTTGGATTAGTGATGTAAGTTAAGCAAATCTTCTCCCATAAGAGGTGCGTCAAGGATATGGATATGGAGAATTTGCATTCCTGCCGCTTAATGCGGTTACCTATTTCTATAGTTAGGAGGCTAAAGTTCAAGGCGCTATAACGTTTGATTGGAAAGAGATATTGAAAAAAAATTTGCATCAGATGAATTCTTTTTATCTAAAGTTTATGATAGCATGGTCAGAAACACAAATTTCTAGTGTTGAAAAACCGGGTCAAATCAGCATACGAAATTCAAACATCACTAATCCGACCATAAAAATGGAATCTGTGGGTGTTACCGATCATTTTAAGTGTTAATCGATTCAAATCGGCCCAGAAATGGCCGATTTATGGAGCTTCAAAGTCAACGTCCAGATCGGCCATTCAAAATGAGCACCTTTTTATAGACCCAGCTTATCTCGAGACTGGGGGATTATTTGAGGAAATAAAAAAATTTCGCCATAGCCCCAACTCCAAACCCCAACATACTCGAACGGCATTAATATCTGCCAATGTACAACAGAATGGGACGCATGAATGTGAAATCGCAAAAAAATTAAGGTTATTTAGTTTACAACCTAATACTAAAAATTTTGGCCGATGTTTTAAAAAAAAACATTTCGGACGTCATCTTTTTTAAATAAAAAAAACGTTTAAAAATAAACATCGGCCAACCCTAGTCACTATTCCAGAGTGCTGCATGATGTCTGGACATTTCGGTCCCTGAACCCGATCAAGACAACCCATTCCCGACGCCAACGCCAATCAAATAAATATCACAATGTCTCCTAAACCGTTTCAATTGGTAATTTAATGAATAAAATGTGTGATAAATTTCATAATCATTTATTTCATAGTTAAAATGAAATATTCTGATGAAAAAACTGCAAAATTTTTGGTCGATTATTCAGATGGGTTATGGTAGGTTTTCATACTAACTGTGATGTCCGCCGAGTATACTAAACATTTACCACATTGCTATGTGCGAGAAATCGGCATTAAAAACGGCTCAGATTTCACTTCCTCGAGGGGATTTAGTTGAGGATTATGGAAGATACTTTTTATAAATAGATGCTCAAGCGGGAGCCGCGCCGTTGGCCAGTTCCGCAAGTGGAAAAGTTAAGAGTTAAAAGTTAAGAGTTAAAACTTAAGAGTTGAGTAAAATGACAAATGACAGGTTATGAGTAAAGTTAACAGTTAAGAGTTGAGTAAAACGACAAATGATTTTACTCAACTCTTAACTTTTAACTCTACTCTTAACTTATCAGTTATCATTTTATTCAACTCTGAAGTTTTAACTCTTAACTTTTCCACTTGCGGAACCGGCACCTGATCTTGATAACTGATCCGAATCCCAATTCGAAGTTTGCTGACGAGTCGACGAACGACGTTCAAACGCAAAACTGTTGAATCGTGTAGCAAATGAAGCAGTAGTGTTGAACAAAAAATGGCGGTATGGGTACATGGTAAAAATGCAAGGTACATGGGAGTGCATGTGTAAACAAAAATGCGTAGTGTTACTCGCCAGCAAGTTACTGAATTGGGATGGGAACCAGTTGACATTTGGTGTCCTTGTCAACTAGTGCGTGCACGGCCATTAAGCCAAACATAAACAATGTACCTGCTCACACTAGTCTTCACACGAAATTTCGAAAACTCACATATCAGCTTAGAACGCATTTGAGTTTTCTACAATTAGCTGGCCGTCAACGACAGTTGACGGAGATTCAAAACGACAGATTTTGGAAAACTCAAACACATTCAAAGCTCATTTATATGTGCGCAGGGCCAATACGCATTTTAAAAGCCCCAAAAAACGCTCACTGTTGCGTCAACTGTCCCGCCGCTGTGGGCTGGCCCAGTACGATGGCCGGGGGCGGGGGCATGCTCAAAAATGGCACGTTCACATTGGGCGGAGCCACGGCTGCGTAAAATGTAGGCGCCTGCTGCTGAGTGGGCGGAGCTTGGAGCCTGTGTTTGTTGGAGATAGGGGATTGAGTACTGCTACTGGTGCTGTGGGGAATAGAGATTTGCAAGTACTGTCTCTCGAATGGTATAGGGTGATTTGAGTTGTATTTAAGCTGCGTTTACAGTGTCACATGTGCCGACAATTTTTTTCTCGCTTTAATGTCATTGAAATTGAATATTTCTTGTGTCGGACCCCAATCCCGATCCTGAAACGTCAATTTCGTTTGAACCGTACTCCCGGGCCAATAAAATATGTCAAATGTCCGCGACCCTGTAATATGCAAAATTTCCAGTAAAACGTCGGGATTCGTGTAAAATGTCAAGAAATATTTGCCATTTCCCAGGGCATTTTACATGACATTTCACATAACACCGCTTCACACATCACATGTTCCCCCATCAGCGCCAGGTACCCCACCCACCATCCATCTCCGGCCCTCCTTTGCGGCTGCACGCTCAAAGCGGCCGCCCTGCGCGCCTGCCTGAGCCAATCGGGCGAGGCGGACCTGTCGCGTCGGTGGCCGCGAGTTGACGCGTGAGCGCCGCCGCGACGCTTGTTGCTGGCTTCCGTACTCGAGCGCGAACTCGACCGCGAACTGGGCGAGCTGTATTTGGGGGGGGATTCGGTGGGTGAGGGGTGTTTTTAGTTGACTGTTGGATGGCAGTCAACTGGAAAATTATTTGTTGGGTGGTGATAGATTGGTAAAGCACTACATAAGTACTTTTGAGCTAACATCAGTCTGCGGTTAACATCATTGAGTTAGCATCCTTACATGCTATTGAGTTCACATCTGTCAACTGAAAAATCAGTTGGGAGCTCATGAGAGAGAGGAAAAAGCGTGATATACACTTATTAATTAGCCAGCGGTCATGTAAAAAATCTGTCGTACACGCATTTCAGTTTATGGAAACGCATAATTTTGGAACACTTTGTAACGGCGGTTGTTGAAGATATGGAGTAAATATACATAGGACTGCATTATGAATTATTGTTATTATAAGTTAATCCCGATCCCTGAAATAATAGTGAAATCAACGAAATCCTGATCCTGCGATAAAATTCCCCATCTAACTACCCCACACATTTCGCACTCGAAAAATACCCCCCCCCCCAGAGGGTTATTCGACAAAATAAAACACCAAAATACCCGCCAACCCCAAAAACGCACCCAGAACTCCTACTCCTCCTTCTACTACCCCTCCTGCGATCGGCACTCCTATCCCTCCTGCTTTTGCCCGCACCAGAACGCCTTCGATCCGACTGTTTGGCGTCGCGTTGGCGCTGGCGCCTGCGGCTCGATGAAGATTGGCGCCGCGAGCCGGAAATTTTGGCGTCGCGAGATGATGAGTCGCTGGACCCGCTGCTGCTGCTGGAAAGGTGGAAATGGGGATGTCTGGGGCAGGATCCAATTTGAAGGTAAGGCGCCTAATTTTCAATTCGGGTTCATCTGCTTCACTGTTTTGACGCAGAAAACAAAACATTTCCCAAAAAAAATAATTTAAAATAATGACATCACTAATTTTTAGTGTACTTGACAGTGCCAGTCCAGCACTCCGTAAAATGCAAAATATCACAAATTTGTCAAATACCCACAAAATGTAAATGTCCAATTTATAAAAACAATATTTTACTGGCAATTAAATTGCAACTGACTTTTTGCAAATTTGTCCGACCATTTCGCATGCAATTTTAGCTGAGACTGCCACAGACATATCCTCTCAAGTAACGAACCCCAGGGGTGACAATTTTTTTACAACCACCCAACTAAATACCGTATTTCCTTGAAATACCCCCCCTCAAAATGGGCACTATGAACTTATAAACCCCCCTCCAAATTTAGTGTATAGAGAACGTAAATGACAAAATCTGCGGTTTCTCATCTGGGTAATGCAAAACACACGTTAAAAACGTTGACTCTGTTATGTGAGAACAGTGATTATACGTCTACACACTTATACAAGTCTTTAGAGTCTTATAAATGGCGATTTTTGTTGCATTTTCGACGTCTGCGTACGTTTCAGACGACAATTTAGTACTTGGTTTTCAAAAAATTTCTGGCGAAATAATAAACCCCCCCTCGAAATACCCCCCTCAATATTCTCACTCTGAAAAAATAAACCCCCCAGGGGTATTTCGAGGAAATACGGTATCACAAAAAACCTACCTGCTACTTTCACTCTCCCCACTCTCAGAACTGGGGCTCCTTTGAGCGCGGCCTTTCCTCCTATTATCCTTACTCGCCAAATACTTGTTCCATTCGTCCAACGAGCTAGGCTCCGCCCCCTTATTTCTTGGCGCGGCGCCAGAACCGGCGCCGGACGCCTGGCGCATCGTTTTGGCGCCAGCGTCCATTCCGGGCGGCGGCGGTTGGCTCACTGCCAACGGGGTCATCCCGGGCGGCGGCGGCTGCGCTTGTGCTTGGGAACTGGAGTTTCGATCCTTTGTAGTTACGCTGGATGCCGTCCGTTGCAGGTCGGTCCTGTGTAGATTCGAGTTTGCAGAGTTATATTCGACTAAAAGGGTTGGATTCGTGTTTACTGGTCGGACTGTTACTGAGAATCATTATTTTACTGGGAACCTTTACCGAGGTAAACGTAAACTGAATTCTGAAAAACATAATTTGGAATTTTGCCAATTCTTACAGAAACTGTCGAGAGTGAGTGAAAATACCACGGTTTTAGTTGTCTAAAATCATCAGTTTACGGCTACAAATAGTAATTTATGTTAGGACTCAACACTCAAGTTTCTAGAAAATATTTATCCCCCCGGAATCAGGTCTGAACTTAAAAAAAATGTTTGAAAAAAGCTCGCGCCAATAAAAGTCAATTGAAAAGTAAGTTGCGCTAAGTAAAGCAAAAACACCCCAAAAAACATCAACCAACGAGCTATTCTCGGCGCCAGGCGCGGGCGGCGTTTTCTGGCGGCCCGAATTACTCGGCGCCAAACTCTGCGGCGCATTGATCACAGTGGGAGCCACGCTCGCCACGGGCACGGACGCCTTGCCCGACGCGTAGCCCGACATTTGCCCGACGCCGGGCGGCAACAAGCTGCCCGACATGTTGCCCCCGTTCGTGTTCGTGTTGGCGTTGTTGCTGAGACTGGACGTGCCGGCGCTGGTTGACGTGGTTGAGGTGAACGTGGACACGGTCTGGGTGGGCGGAGTCGGGTTGAAAGTGGAAGTAGGGATTTTTGAATTGCGATGGAAAGACCGCAGAGTCCATTCTATTAAATAAAGTATACCGAAGACAACCTGAAAAAATATCGTTATTTACATTATCCTCGTAATCTTCAAAATTAGTGCGCAAGTTTCACGTGGTTTTATTGATCAAAATAAGGTGAATAACATCATTCGTGCAGTGTACAGTCCGACAAGGGGCCAGTTCCGCAAATTGAGAAGTGAGAAGTAAAATGGCAAAAGCGAAGTAATTGAGAAGTAAAATGGCAAAAGCGAAGTAATTGAGAAGTAAAATGGCAAAAGCGAAGAGGAATTTTTTATTTCTCTACGTCGCTTTTGCCAATTTATGATTGTCATAACTTTATTTTGCGGTGATGACTCTTTGTACGTCATTGATATGGGCGTTGTCATTGATGTGAAGTCTAGCTACACCGAAAATGAACAAAAACAAACCAAGTACTTGCCATTTCACATCACTTTTGCCATTTTACTTAGCATTTGCCATTTTACTTATAACTTCTCAATTTGCTGTACTGGCACGAGTATTATGAATCGCTTTTACATCGTTTAAATCCCCAAGCAAATCCCATCCGTCAAAAAAAACACCAGCCAATCCGCACCTGGCCAACTCCACTAGCTGCCGATTCAATAGACACATTGCTGACTCCGCCCACAGCAAGCGGCGCAGCAGTGCCGGGGGTGGGGCCAACATTCCACTGCCCACTGGCGCCACCAGCGTCACTGCTGACAGGCACGTCAGGCTGACGTTGTGCTGGCGCTTGGCTCATTGGAATGGCACCTGGGGTCTGTTGCGAATGCGAGTGCGTTTGCGCCTGCTGTGGCATTTGCGACTGTGGTTGTTGTTGTAGTTGCTGGGGGGTCATCTGAAGGGGGTTTTTCACATCGTCAGTTTATTTTATATACATCGAAAAACCTGCCGCGGCTTCGAACTTCCATAATAAAAACTGGTGCTGTATTGCAGAAGTTGGACCCATTTTGAACTTCGAATTTTGGGCCTGAGTAACTCCAACCCAGAGAAACAAACTAATACAGCCAAATTACAAAATTTACAAAAACAGTGAAATCAGTCAAAAGCAGGGGGAAAATAAACCTCACCGTTCTAAACATGGGCGGCGGTTGCGACAGATCAATATTTCCTATCTGACCGCTTTTCTGTCCCAAAATTGGTGCAACGGCTTGCACGGCAGGCCGCACAGGGGGTGGTTGATTAAATATTTGACTCTGAATCATTGGCGCTGAAGGTTGTAAAGTGGGCGGAGCTAAAGTGGGATGTTGACCAACCAACGTCGATTGTGATGGCTGTGGGTGAAGTTTAAATACAGTGTGATTAGCATTGAAACATATGTCTGGGAGGTTTTAATCGAAAAAATATAAAAATATGTTTTTACGTTAAGATTTTTCATGAGAAATTTGACGACATTTTTTGAGATTTTCTGTTATATAATTTCTACCAATGTTAAGCGTCATTCGGGGGTTAACGGAATACTGAAATGATGTTTTACATCGTACAGTTAACATATAAATTAAAGGCGGAGCGATTATTTTATGAAATGTCGCTATTTTTAATGTTAGGTTTTTTATGCATAAATATCTAATATCAGCTAATAACATGAAAAAACAATAAATATCGTCATGACGTACTACTTACAAAAACCGAATATCGACAAAAATCGACGTGATATATCACCCAAGCCCAAACAAAATCATCCAAAAAATGCACCTGATGCACCGAATATTGCCCAGAAACGTGCTGGCTTCCCGGTGAATTTTGCTGAGGCGTCTCAGCAGGTTTATTAGTCGCGCTGACCAAATGTTTCAACACATCTGGCAAGCCGCCAACTGTCGGTTTTGTAGATTCGGTCGACGGAGAATCTTTGTTTGCCTTTTTCACGAGGTTGATTTTCAGCTTTTCCACGATTTCATCCTGAGGTGAAGGTTTTTTTGTGAGTTTAGATTGATGGTTGAAAGGTTTCCACCTATGGTTCCTAGTTTTTCCTACTTTTCGGACGATATGAAAACAGAAGTCATATCATTCAAACGCGCGATACGCGAAAAAAAACTACCCCAAATGAAACAATAGACGCTCCACACACAGCGATTTTAAAAGTAAGTTCGAACTTTTTTTGGCAAAGTATGAATACCGTATTTCTTCTACTAGTAGAGCGCCGTTCTATTTTTCTCGTCAACTTGTTTACCTGCCGTTCTATTGGAGGTTGACAAAAAAATAGAACGGCGCTCTTCTATTAGAAGAAATACGGTATTCATACTAAGGTTCAAACGGGATTGACTTTTCGGGGATCGGGATTGGTTTTTTGAGATTTCGGGATCGGGATTGAGATTTCGGGATCGGGATTGGCCTTTCGGGATCGGGATTGGCCTTTCGGGATCGGGATTGGCTTTTGAGATTTCGGGATGGGGATTGACCTTTCGGGATCGGGATCAGGATTGGCGTTGTTTCGGGATCAGGATTTAGGCCTTAAAAATTTGTTTTCAGGGTTTTTCTCCTGACATTTCACAAAATGACCTAAAACACCAAAAACAATGCATGCCAGAAACGTTGGATAAAATTGGCATCCAAAACAATGCTATAGATTCATTTAGGCACTGCGCAATGGGCTGGCATTGTCATTCACACCACTGTCTACCATATATGCATGTGTATTAACCTGATACTGTGGTAATGGGCAATGAATTGAGTCCATTGTTGGTGGTGTCCATGCCCACGCAACAGAGATATAGAGGGAGGTGGGGAAATGCGTGCTTGCGCACAAATTTTTTGCAAACTGCATACAAAATGGTCCTTTTCTGGCACCTCTTGTGTTTGAATGTTTCAGGGATCGGGATTTGGCATTTTTTCGGGATCGGGATTAGGATTTTCAAAATCTCAGGATCGGGATCGGCTTTTTCAAATTTCGGGATCGGGATTGAGGTTTCGGGATTGGGATCAGGACCACAAAATCCCTAAATTTCCCGGGATTCGGGATCGGGATCCCGTTTGAACTCTAATTCATACTTTGCCAAAAAACATTCGAACTTTTAAAAATCGCTGTGTGGTGCGCCATACGGTAGTTCAGGATTTTGGAAAACGACTTTTATAAATAAGCGGGAAGCAAGAGTCCCGCGTTCTGCTCTCAATCTGTTCTTTTTTGTCATCAATCCATTCGAGTCGATCAACTACTACATTATGTACTCAAGGCAGGGGTCTCCTAGGGGGGGGGGGCTGCCCCCCCCACAAATCCGCCAGCTATCTATCTATCCCGGAGGCCGCTCAGCTATCTATCTATCCCGAAGCAAAATTTTTGGCTACTACCCCCAAAGACCCCCCCCCCCACCAAATCGCTCAGCTATCTATCTATCTGGAGTGGTTTTTGAGAAATTTTCCCCCAATTTTCGCTCAAAATCACTAATTTTCGCACCTTTTTATAGTTTTTCACCTTCAAAATCGTGCTCTCCAGCTATATGCGATCCACTTTTAACCAATTACTAGCGATTTTTTCCCCTTTCAACCTTCTATGCACTGAAAAAGCCTATATATTTTGCCCCCGCGAGCCCCCCCCCACCCCAGAAAAATTTTTCAGCTATCTATCCTTCCGGAGGAGCGATTTGCTATCTATCCAGCCCCCGCGAGGGCCAAAATCCTGGAGACCCCTGACTCAGGGTGCTCAGTGACGTGCATAATTGAAAAATATAAAAACAAAACGAGAAAAAAAATTGAAAACCACGCCCAAAAAACCCCAACCTGTGCCGTAGTGAGCGCGTGCGGTTTCTGCTTATAATGCATGTATCCAGTTTCATTTTTGAAATTGGTCACCGCCTGCCGCACGTGCGCATTCGGCGTCAAAGAGTCTGGCGTTACGTTTGTGTCGCCGCAGTGGGGGCACCGGCGAGATTCTGCGGGGGCGGAGTCTAGTTTGAGGAACCGTTTTGAGGGGTTGAGGGGTGATTGGTTGCTTAGTTTGGTGATTTTGAGAATTTTGAAACCGACAGAATTGCAAAAATACCAAGTGAATTACTACATATTTTTTTTCTTAATTTAGGGTTATTTAGAGTAAAATTTAGCGCAATTTTTCAGTAAAAAGTGCGGTAAACGGTACGGTAAATATCGGAAAATGCAGTACACTGTACGGTAAGAGAAAATGCTCAAATTGCGGTAAACGGTACCAAAAATGTTCGGTACGGTACGGTAAATTCCGCCACCCTACCCGAAAAGGCAACTCATTATTTAACTACCAACTTCCCAACAAAAAAACCTTCCCGCAAACCAACCCAACAATCTCGGACGAATACACTCATCGCAAAAACTGTAACCACAGCACTGAATCAACACAGCCTCATCCAGTAGGGAATTACACAAGGTGCACACAAGTTCGGACGGTATATTGACTTGTCTCGCAACCACTGAATGGTGCTGAGTGGGCGGAGCTTGCTGCGACTGACCAATGGGCACTGATTCGTCCTCGGAGAAAATGGGCGGAGCCTCCTTGCGACCGACCGTGTAGGCGATCCTGTGATGTTGGGTTTTTGGTAGAAAACCGCGACTGCGATTTCAAGAGACGATTTAAAAGCGTAAGGGTGTCGTAGAGCGGGAATGGAGCTTTGTATTTTGAATGTTTTGTGTGAGGTGATAAAAACGGCATTCACGGAAATATTAATTTCATAAATTTTGTAAATAGTGATATCGAAAATCCATACAGACCGACAGACCCCACAGACACTAGTTGACAATGCATCGGGTGTCAACTGAGCGAACTAGTTTATAATCGGATTTTAGTTTTATACTCAAATGCACACACCAATATCAACGCATTTTCAACATTGCTGAATGTACACTTGAAAATTGTCCTGTGACTTGTCAACTAAAATCCATTCCAAATTGACATAGAAACCAGTTTGAGACCCATTGTGTGTAGCGCCATAGAGAAAACAAACTTTCTACCGCCATATAATCCAAAGAAAATCAGTTGATAAATCTCTGATCAGTTAAAAAATACCCCCCCAACCTCCCAAAAAAACAACTCACGCGTGCATAATCGGCTTCACATACTTCCCACTAGGATGATGAAAATACGCCTGGGGGTCATCCTTAGTAGTTTCCATCAACTCCTCCCTCGGAATGCCAGTAGTTTTGCGCACATTTGCCAACGGGCATTGGGGGGGCCAGTGGCCCGCCTGTTTGCATCTGTTGCAAACGTAAGTGGGGGGAGGGGGGCCAGACATTATGCCACTCGTGTGCGGTCGGCGCACGTAGCTGAGGGGGGGGGGGGGTGAGATTAGGATACAGATGTTAAGAGTTATCTTTTGGTACTGTAATTAGGGTTGAAAAAAACGTTTTTTAACGTCATGTTTTAAAAAACGTTTCGGACATCGTGTTTTTTAAACGTTATAAAACACCGGCCAACCCTCACTGTAATTACAAAATACACTTGCCGAGCACAAGCAAAATACTCAAAAAATTCAGACAAATCTATTCGCTCCAGAAATACATTCGACACAAGACGGAATCTCAAAAAATTCAAATTCTGTGAACCCCGTGAAAACTTGAACAAACGTTTCTTTGCTGTACTGCCGTCCAACATCATCTTTGATCCGCTGCAGACGTTCTTTTTCGCTGCCCGCCCCCGTTCCGCTCTGAAAAAAAAATAATAAATTACGCCAGGGGTCTTCAATGGGGGATTGGGGGTAACCCCCCCCCCCAAAAAAAAACAACAAACAAACAAAAAACAGCCCAGCTATCGAAATATCCCGGCGGCAACATTTTTTATTACCTTCCCCTGACCCCCCCCCCCCCAACCGGCCAGCTATCTAACTGAGAAATTATTCCCAAAAGCTTGTCACGCTCAAAACGTCGGGCTACTCAAATGCGAACCTTGTCAAAAAGACTTCCAGCGGGTGCCAAATCCTCGTGAACTTCCGGTGCCATGTGCCTGACAACTTCGCCTTTGGTTGAAGTGTCTCTGTAAAAAAAACGTTGTAAAGAAGTCTGATAAAAGAAAAATTTGGATAAGAATTTGGCGGCGTGATTTCGTTGTGGTTTGGAATTTTTGCTTTCGTGTTTGGAGATTTGGAACTAATTAAGATGTGTTTATCACAAACCCCACCACAAAAATTATATCAAAATATCAAATATCGCAATTAAATAATTAGTAATATCGTTCCACCTTATATTGTCGGAATGTCAAAGAAGCAACAAAAAAAAACACAAATAAAATAACAGTATTTTGGGCAGGCGCCTTGTGACGTTGGCCGCGGGAATTCGGGCAACAATGACACTCGCATTTCGCGGCACCAAATCGCCCTCATTTTCGTATACTTTTTTTGTCTGAAAAAGAAAAAGGCGTATTTTTATGGTTGAAATAGGACCAGGATAGAGGGAATCATTCCCGTCGCACACGGATAAGTTGAATTCTATTTCAGAACCGCCGTATCTGAAATCTCAAAAACTTGTATTTGTGGAAAGGAGGTCTGTCAGAAATTTTGAAGCAATTTTTAGGCCTGAATAATTTTCTGTTAAACAGGTTTCAGTTTTTAGATTTTTCGTTTTCGCAAGAGCATGCACATGAAATTTTCCAAGATACCCTATGTCACATTCCGAGTTCCAAACAGACTTTTCGGGTATCTCCTGTGAGACTGGAGAGTCAAGAAAATGATCGATTTAAAAACCTAATTTGAACCTGATGTCAGCAAAACATGCTTCTCCTGGCACAATGCCAAAATCGAAAAGACGTGCTTAAAAACCGCTCCAATCACCGAAAACTTCCAAAAACGCCTTCAAATCCCACCTGCGCATTGGTAAGCTGCAAATCGAAACTGGTCTGATTGATTTTCTCTTTTTCGTAAATTTCCCGTTTTAAATCGGCTACGCTGATGTGCAGCGATTCGACCGCCAATGTTTTGTAGTCCAGTGAAGATTTGAATTTGTAGTGAATGCAGGACATTTTTGCGCCTGTGATATGATAAAAAGGATGGTTTTCGGAGAATGGAATAGAAGAAATAGAAAAATATCAACAACATCTATTCCATACCGCGGTTACAGACAGGGGCCACCAAAAATTTTCGTTTATTTTTGGAAAAAAATGCGAAACTGGATACAACAATCCGAAAAGTTATGTTCAACTAAATTTCAGTTTGTCTCTATGAACGCACGCATTGTCGCTAAATTTAATGACTTTACAGACAAACCGCAGTTTTTCTATATAAAAAAACACAATTTCAAAAAAGATGTGACTGTTTCAGCGTAACCAGTTTGATGATTTACTTGTGTTGCATGCTTTGGCTAGCAGACAAAAGTGTATTGCGCGTTGGATAGGTGCCAAATTGTAAAAACTCATGTAAAAAGCGTTATAAGTCGCAGGAAACGTGAATCTACTAAAAATACCCATATTACATTTCGTGGCAATTCCGTTAGTGGAAAAGTAAAAAGCAAATTTTTCTATCTTGCGATTTTTCTCTACTTTTTCCTTCTAAAGCTTGAAAAACCCTACATACAAGCCCTGCGTACCCCCCTCCAAAAACAATAAGTATACTCCGGTTACTTTACACCCTGCACGCGTGGTTCATGCTGGAAGTGTGCCAACGATGGTTAACGCGTCCGAGTTTCATAAAAAGATGACAAAATTGATTGTTGTTATAATGTTATTCATTAACATATTCACATTGATGAATTTTATTCGTATTTTTACAGAAATCGCATGATTTAATAATCATTGGCACGCTTCCAACACGAGACATAAATCAGTGCGAGGGCAGAGTATCACGTACGCCGAGTATACCATAAATACTCGAATAATCCACCCAAGGAATTATTTCTTTGTCAGACTTTCTTGAGGCGGGGAACTATTCGAGGGGGGTGTTATTTAAGGGGGACTTAATATTTAGTCAAAATTTTAAGCATGTTTCTATGAACTGATTTTATGTAATTTGCTTTATTTTCTAAATAACATGTAATTTTTGTTTAAATTGGATGCAAGAACTTTAGCATATGCCTAAAGGGGGGTTATTCGAGAAGGGAATTACTGGGGAAATAATAAACGGCTGGGGAAATAATAAACCCCCCCCCCCCCTCGAAATACCCCCCCCCCTTCGGAATGATGTACGTCATGTACATAATAAATACGTCATGTATGCAATGTACATGATGTATATTAACTGTTTATCTGTATTGCAGCTACACATGGACATGTTTGTGTAGCTAATCTACGTTTTTATGTCCAAATATATCGTGTTTGGACACATTTATTACCTGTTTTGTGCATGCAAATGCCTACTATTTACTACGATCCTTACGAAAATTTCTGACGAAATAATAAGACCCCCCCTCGAATAAACCCCCCCTCGAATTAACCCCCCCTCTAATTTTGCTGGCGAAATAATAAACCCCCATGGGGGTATTTCGAGGTAATACGGTATCTAACAAAATTGTAAAAAGTAGTGTGGCATTTTATCAAGCATCGTGCAGCCTGCGCGTGTGCGTGATCTGCGTCGCATTTTCGTCGCATTGGGCCCACACACGCTAGTTGACATCGACACCAAATGTCAACTGGTGCCGATCCCGATTCAAAGCTTGCTGATGAGCCGATGAATGACGTTCCAAAGCAAGCTTTGAATTGGGACCAGTTGACATTTGGCATCGATGTCAACTAGCGTGTGGAGGCATTGATACGGGCATGCCTACCTAATACGCACATCTGCCCGTTACGCACCTTTGGCCGTTTTTTCACTTGACACTTTTTCAAGTGATTTTCAAATATGAGTGAAGTGAAAAAAAGTTGCGCAATGACATTAGTGAACTTTTTTCACTTCACTCATATCTGAAAATCACTTGAAAAAGTGTCAAGTGAAAAAACGGTCAAAATTAGTCGTTTTCACCGGTTTTTTACGTGACACTTTTTCAAGTGATTTTCAGATATGAGTGAAGTGAAAAAAGTTCACTAACGTCATTGCGCAACTTTTTCTCACTTCACTCATATTTGAACATCACTTGAAAAAGTGTCAAATGAAAAAAACGTGCAAATGTGCGTAACGGGCAGATGTGCGTATTAGTAAACCCTCATTGATACGTTTGACGGTGTGACGGTGTACGACACTTGTGTAAAGTATGCACATGATTGAATCAAATGTAATTAATAAATAGATTTGAGCAACACATCCTAACTTTAGGTTTTTTTATAATCGAGGTTTTTCATGGGCACATCAGCCACCCGCAGTTTAAACTTTTACTGAGTGAGCGTAATGTCTTGACGTTTGAACTAGGGCTCGAAAGTCGATTTCTTTAAGTCGCAGCCACCAAATTCTTCCTATATAGTCGGCAAGTCGAGTCGGGTGAGTCAATGAAAATCGAGTCTCGAGTCAAACAGAAATCTTGAGTCTCAAGTCGTTCTTTGTCGTATACTTGTAGAAATTTTAGATACTGATATCTCTATCAATGTTTTCACACACACTCAATGAAGTCTAAACGCCAATAGGTGTTCAATTTTAATATATAGATAAACCAACAATTTTACCTATGTTTATATATGTATAACTTGTGCAAAAATGTCACACATGTTCACTTTCTTGATGTTGCCACAAATAAAGTTGTGAAAATAAAGCCATGTAAACACCTTCCCGGTCAAGTTGGCCACCCATTTTTTTATTTCGCTTCAGAGGCTATATCTCTGGCTATGGTGGGGCTATAGAACTGAAACTTTGTGAATATTTAAACTGGTGGAAGATATAAATGAGAAAATCATTTAATTGTGTTTTGCAAATCCCACATGCAACCTGTTAGGCTTTAATCTACTGTGAGGGTGCCCCCAAGTATTCACTATATATATACCATATGGGGCACATCAGGCCACCCTTGGTGTAGAAAAGAAATTTTTTTCACTTTTTTTCTGGAAAATATAAATGATAATTCCCTACAAATTTTTGTTCCTGATCAAATTTAAATTTTTAATACATTTTTTGTGGGCATTTGAGACCAAAAAGTTTTTTGACATTGGTAGATTGTAAGTATGTGCAACTTTTCTACCCCCTGAGAACCCCCAGAAGCCCCACACAATGATGGCATTGTTGATCAAACTGAATTTTTTTTTGGAGAAAAACAGGCTTGAAAAAGTGGACAATCCACTATCCCAATCTATTCATGGAGCACATTAGGCCAGAATTGGCTTGCTCTGTGTCAGGGGCAACATATGGCTGCTCGTGGGCCCTGTTTTTGCACTCAAGTATTTTTTTAGCTAACCATAAAAATTGCCCTGTGTAAAGAGGGCAAACCCGTGACAGCATGTTCAGCGCCTGCAGTGTTGCGATGCAAATTATTAAATAATTGTGCCCATTCAATGTGGACACTAATTATCTGATAAAAACCAAAGGGGCCAATGGGCAATGTGCCCTGTATCTAGTGTGACTGGGCCAGACAAATAAAGAGGTCATGTCTAGAAAATAAAAAATCACAGTTTTTTAATTACAACCACAATTTTGATAATCACAAATTTTAAAATCATTGTTGACATGGTTTTGTGGCCCATGCCTGCTTGTTTATGGCAACTTTTGTGCGGGTGAGTGGGCTGGGGATCAAAATATACCCCCTACTTACCAGTCGGTCAAAAGATTGCTTTGGGCAAGCCATAAGGAATTTTTATTTTTTGAAAAAGCACCAACACAAGTGTATTCATCACTTGTGTTGTCAGCACACCAAAAAATGGCTGTACACTTTACCACAACTATATTTTGTGCAGTTTTTTGAAAATTCACATTTATATTTTCCGGGGAAAAATTGGCAAAAAACCTTCATCAATCTGTAGTAGCAGAACAGAAGGGTGCCATGGGGTGCCACTGGCATTTATGTAAGCAAATGTTGTGGGCACCCCCACAACAAATGGCAGCCATATTGGGCCGCAGTTTCCCTGTGAGATTGTTATGAAAAATGAGGTACCTGATTTCTCATATAAATGTTCCACCAGTATAGTTATAACATCCCTCTACTCTGCATCAATTGAACTTGCGTGTAGCAAAATACCTAGTGCTTAGTACTAAAAATCTTGGCTGAGGTTTTTTAAAAAACAGTTTCAATGGTCAGGTTTAAAAAAAAATTTTTTTTTAACCTTACAAAAACTTTGGCCATTCCTACTCCTGCATGCAGTGTGGAAATGCATGCTGGCACGCAAAATTTTCGAAAAATATCTTACTAAATCCATATTACAATTGACATTGACATGTTTCAATAGGGAACCCTGGCTTGAAATTTGTCAAATTTTAGAGTTGAGTCAGGCAAAAACCTCGAGTCTTGAGTCAGTACCATATTGTTCCACTCGAGTCAGACGAGTCGAGTTGATACCAATTTTACTCTCGAGTCACGAGTCGAGTTGAGTTTGAGCTCTAGTTTGAACGTTAGTGGCAACCCTTGCTCACACCAATTATTTAGCAGGTATCGTAATTCCCCGAAATTATTATTATGTTATAAGCAGGGTTGGTTGTAGTGAAATTCTTTTTACTAAAATTGTATTTTATTTTTATTAAAATTGTATTTTTTTTTATTTGTCAATTTTCCATTTTATTTTTATTTTATTATTCAATTTTTGATTTTACTTTTATCTTATTTTTATTTTTTTTTTAGTTTGTGACCAGGATTGGTTTTAGTAAAATTCTTTTTACTAAAATTGTATTTTATTTTTATTAAAATTGTCTTTTATTTTTATTTTATTCTTCAATTTTCCATTTTATTTTTATTTTATTCTTCAATTTTCCATTTTATTTTTATTATATTTTTATTTTTTTCTGAGATTTTGCCAACCCTGGTTATAAGGTTATTATATACTTCCCCGGCCCGCTCAAGCCTGGTGTCAGTTCCGCAAATTGAGAAGTGAGAAGTGAAGTGGCAAATGCCAAGTGAATTGAGAAGAAAATTGGTAAAAGCCAAGTAAAAAATAAAAAGTGATTTCACTTGGCATTTGCCACTTCACTTCTCACTTCTCAATTTGCGGAACTGGCCCCAGAGGGTATTTTGAGCGGGTGGGAAACTGATTTGAGGAAATATGGTATGTCGCCCGTTGCCTTTTTATTCAACATCGCGCACACATTGTACACATAAATTAACATCGTAATTTTCCTATCCAACCACACACTAAAACCAGTAAACTCAAATTTATTTACTCAAAGATTATGTGCGAACGTATTTGAGTTTACCTTGTAATCTCCGTCAATTGGAGATTACAAGGTAAAATACACCCAAAATTACCTAAACTCAAATACGTTCAAAGCCGATTTATGAGCACTCAATTTTGAGTTTACTTGTTTACCAGCATCAGTGCCATTATGGCGCAATTTTGCCGTGCACACTAGTTTACTAACAGGCGGCAGTCGCAAGCCCTGTAAAGTGTAAAGTAAAGTGTCAAATGTAAAGTCAAATGCAAAGTAAACTGTCAATTGTCATGCAAAGTTCAGTAATAAAATATTTTCTTTTTTTGTTTTGATTGACACATTACTTTGCATTTGACTTTACATTTGACACTTTACTTTACACTTTACAGGGCTTGGGGCTGTCCCCAGAAGTAAATTCACATTGAGTACTACTGAAAATGAGTTTTGAACATACCCCTATTTGGGTTTACCACAATGAGTTATTCTAAATCTTTGTAAACTGTAGTGGACAGGCACCTCAGACTCAAATGCGTTCAAATCCGATTTGAGTTTACCACAACCCGAGTTTACTGGCAGTAAACTAGCGTGCGCAGCGCCATTATCGGGCGGTGACTATAAAAAGTTGCCGTGAAAAGTTTTATGCTATAATACCAAACCACTTTACGATTCTGACTGCAGCAGCACACCGACTTGAGGTCAGTTTTATGTTAGTTCTGGAAAATCGCAAGAAATTAGTGTGGCACCAAAAAAATAGAATGCCAAATCGTTTTAGATACCTACCGTATTTTCTCGATATACCCCCCCCCTCTCGAAATACCCCCTCTCAAAATGGGCACTATGAATTTGTGGTCCGGGAAATGCATAACAGACGTTCAAAACACTGACTGTGTTACGTTAGAACATCGTTTATACCATCTACCGTATATCCTTGAATTGTTTGTATGCATTCCGTCAACACATCTAATGCAGAAAATGACCAGTTCAACAAGAACAAAAACAACGTATCCATCCTAAAATTCGTGTTCATCGGCGTCTGAATCATTCAAATACACATTGTCGTTATCACAATCAGCCTCGGCTTCTCCCAAGTTAAGCTCATTCAATATCTGATTCGATATCCCAAGTTAAGCTCGTTCAATATCTGATTCAATATCCCAAGTTAAGCTCATTTAATATTCAATGATTTGTCTCGTTTTCATTTTCGTGTGTTGCTCATCGATCGTTTTACCCAGAGGGGGGAGTTATTTAAGAGGGGGGAGTTATTCAAGGGGGGGGCGTTATTTTTTCCTCACCTGGCCAACAGGGGGGTGTTATTCAAGGGGGGGTATTATTCAAGGGAGGGGTCTTATTCAAGGATATACGGTACATCCTTATATAAGGCTGTAAAAACTTACAAATGGTGGTTATTGTTGCATTTTTGACGTTTTTCTCTCAAAATTTTCACTCTGAAAAGATAAACCCCCCGGGGGTAATTCGAGTAAATACGGTAGATGATTTTCCGGGGGTGCACTGATACGCACATCTGCCTGATACGCACATTTGACCGTTTTTTCACTTGTCACTTTTTAAAGTGATTTTCAGATAAGAGTGAAGTGAAAAACGCTGCGCAATGACATTAGTGAACTTTTTTCACTTCACTCATATCTGAAAATCACTTGAAAATGTGTCAAGTGAAAAACAGTGAAAAATGGCTATCTTTCACTGTTTTTTTCACTTGACACATTTTCAAGTGATTTTCAGATATGAGTGACGTGAAAAAAGTTCACTAATGTCATTGCGCAACTTTTTTTCACTTTATCATATCTGAAAATCACATGAAAAAGTGTCAAGTGTAAAAAACGGGCAAATGTGCGTATCGGGCAGATGTGCGTATCAGGCCTGCCCCGATTTTCCGTGGCCCACAATCAACATTACCATATTTCTTCCAAAAGAACAACGTACCTGCAACAGAAGCGCACCTCAAATGGCACGGGCAGGTATTTAAAAAAAATCACGAAAAATAGAAAGGTGCTCTTTTATTAGAATAAATATGGTACCGTACATACTTCCTCGAAATACCCTCAGAGGGTTTATAATATCGCCAGCAAATCGTTCGTTCAGACTTGGGGGGATTTCGAGTGGGGGGTACCGTATTTCTTCTAATAGAAGAGCGCCGTTCTATTTTTTTCGTCAACTTTTTTACCTGCCGTTCTATTGGAGGCTGCCGTGTTGGGAATCGTGATGTTTGTTCAGTTATACTACTTCCACATCTGATCAAATATAGCTGTGTGATAGCAGCCATCGAGAGAACAATATGAAGTACTAACCAACCAAAACCACTCAACCTTCAAATCCAACATGGTGGACGACCTAAACCGTATTCAATGCAGAGGGGGCTGGCTGCATCATTGCTGAATGGCTGTGCTGACCTACCAAGCTCTTCATTGGCACCTGCTCACCCATCCACTGGGAACACAGCAGAACCAGTGCCAACAAGCTGCTTCTATCCAGCTTCAAAGGAACCTACACCTACAGCACCTGCTCACCCATCCGCTGGGCACACAGCAGCAATGCTTCACAGGTGGGAAAAGAGGTCTCCTTCAGTGCTGTCAGCTCGCGGTGTCCACTGTCACACCGGAGTGATCCAGACAAACACAAGAGCACACTGGCAAGGGAGGTACCAGTCAGTTGCTTGCAGTGGCCTCGCCAGAGAGAGAGAGAGAGTGAGTGAAAGTGTGATGGTTTTGGTTAACCCTGTTCTCCCTTAACTTAACTTATCCCTAAACTTATTATCCTTTTCTTAAGGGAGAAAAGGGGGAATATGTTGGGAATCGTGATGTTTGTTCAGTTATACTACTTCCACATCTGATCAAATATAGCTGTGTGATAGCAGCCATCGAGAGAACAATATGAAGTACTAACCAACCAAAACCACTCAACCTTCAAATCCAACAGCCGCTCTATTTTGTTCATCAATTTTTTTCCACACATTTTTTATTTGAACATATTGATTTTATGAAACATGAACAACATTTTGGTATCAGAGCATCAATTCAAGCAAAACCAGATGTGAAAACAACCCTGAATCATATTTCTGATCACCTTGGATGTTCTCATAACCTATTTATCTAACATTTTTGTGTTTTGACACTCTTCCAACATAAATTCTACCTGCCGTTCTATTGCAGGCTGCCGTTCTATTGTTTTCGTGAGTGCAAAAACGTGCCATAACCTGCCGTTCTATTGGAGGTATGCCGTTCTATTAGAAGAAATACGGTAACTCAAACAAATACGTTATAAAATCTACGGTAACCACACCCAAACCCAATCCCACAGCTCGCTTAACTCGCAACTTTCGTCACGTTGGAAGATCGCCAACGAGGCTGAATAAAAATGCAGCCGGCGGAATTATTGGACAAGCGCCAAGTGGAGAAACGGTCCTGGGCTGACGCTGCCCGTCTCGGCTAATTAAGGTTAATTAGATCGGGGGCCTAACCTCGGTAGATGCCCTCTCACCGACGTAGGCCTATTGTCCATCTAAACTAGTGATGGAAAAGCGCCAGGAAAAATGGCGCCAGGCGCCATGGCGCCATTCAAAATAATGGCGCCGGGCGCCAGAGAAAATGGCGTCAAGCGCCAATGGCGCTGGCGCCCTTTCGTGCCATTGAAGGGCGCCAGCGCCATGGCGCCATTCCATCACCAATCTAAACCCATTGTCCATCTAGGCCTATAGCCCATCTAGGGGGGGGGGCTGTAGATGAGCAACGGAAGGGGATTAGCCTTAGCGATCGATCGCTGGGCGAGTGCATGTAGGGGGGGGGGTTAAACAACATATTTTTCATAGCGCGAGGGATAAAACTCAAAGAGCTACAACAATGGACGCTTCACACTACGTACAGTGTACAAACGCCGCGCGGATGCGCCCCCTGCTCGAGGGTGCACTAATACGCACATCTGCCCGTTACGCACATTTGCCCGTTTTTTTCACTTGACACTTTTTCACTTCATTCATATTTGAAAATCACTTGAAAAAGTGTCAAGTGAAAAAATGGGCAAATGTGCGTAACGGGCAGATGTGCGTCTTAGGCATGCCCCCCCTGCTCAGCTATGCACTCGCTCAGCAATTGATGACTATGGCTAATCCCCTGCCGTTAACCATCTACGGTCCCCCTAGATAATCAATCAACTGGTCTAGATGGACAATGGGTTTAGATGCATACCGGTACAGGTACCTCTCACCACTGGAATGTGATACAATCCAGTTCGGAATGTGATACAATCCAGTTCGGAATGTGATACAATCCAGTTCGGAATGTGATACAATCCAGTTCGGAATGTGATACAATCCAGTTCGGAATGTGATACAATCGTGATTCAGTTACGTGATAACTCCAGTTACTTTACACCCTGCACGCGTGGTTCCCGCTGGAAGTGTGCCAACGATTTTTTGCACATGCGATTTTGATAGAAAGTTGAAAAAAGTCATAACGTCAAAGTCAAAGTCAAAAAAAAGTCAAAGTTATAACGCTATACTTTAACTTATTTACAACAATGATTTTTTTCATATTTTATAAAAATATCGCATGCTTTGTCATGATTGGCACGCTTCCAACGTGAGACATAAATCAGTGCGAGGGCAGAGTATCATGTCCGCCGAGTATACAATCCGGCTTGTTTTAGGAGCCAAACAAAAATTCAATTAAAACAACCTATTTGTTGACGGGTGGCAAACTGAAAATTTAGTCAACTGTGTTCAACGCCATGTAGATTTATTTACTTTTTAGATAATACGTTCGGAAGGAACACTTAATGTAAAAAGTTTCTTGTATTTTTACCGCGGATGACAATTAGGTATTTTACCTAATCAATCATCATGATAAAACATTTTATTGGTTTTCACTATAAATAGATCATATAGGTAGTTATCGAGGAGTTACACTTAGATAAAATACAAATATGCTGTGAAATGCATTATGTTTGCATCATGGTAAATGGAAATAAATATACCAAAAAATGTTCACGCAAATGCTTCTGACAAGTAGGATGTAAAAAGTAAAATGATTGAATAAATGTTGTGAAATGTAGACTTATTAACATTTTCAGTATCTTTTTGATTTACATTTTCTGTATCAGTATTTACATTTTCATCTTCAGTGTGTTCTGCATTCAGATTATTCAAATATGTCATCAGTTTGTTCACAATCACTCTGTTGCCACCAAATTCAGCATCCTCCAACAGTGTCCCACCATTCTTGCTCCTGTGCATCTCATCTGCACCAGGTGCTGACAGCAGGGAGTCAAAGGCATCTGCGTGACCTCTCCTTGCAGCCCACATCAGTGCAGTATATCCAGAGCTATCCACTGTGCTAGACAATGGTTCACGAATAAATATTCAAATATATACACATATATCAAATAGTTGATTGCACAAAAGGCAGTAACATCACCTGCATTGATATTTTCAGCTGGCAGCATCTTTAGCAGTTTATCCACAAACATTACATTACCTCTCCTTGCAGCCCACATCAGTACAGTCTGTCCATCATCATCAACTGTGTTAGTACACTTAGATACATTGTCATTGTCTCAAATTATATGAACCAAATATCCTTGAATAAGTCCCCCCTCAAAAACTCCCTCTGATGGGTATGTAAAATTTTATGCCCATTAGTATTGATTCTATTGATTCCCTTATGGTATTTCTTGTAAAATTTATGATTTATGAAGCTCACTGAACCCCATTTAGACAGTGAATTGATTATGCATTTTATGCAAAGTTCTGATGAAAAAACTCCCCTTTCTTATAACTCCCCCATCAAAAAAATCTGACAAAAAAATCCCTCAGGGGACTTAATCAAAATTGTATGTTAAGTATTATTTTTACCAACTAGTTGATTGCACAAGAAGTAGTAACATCACCTGCAGTAAAAGTTTCAGCTGGCAGCAACTTCAGCATTTTGTCCACAATCATTGCATTACCCTCTATTGCTGCTACCATCAGTACTGTCCTACCATAGATGTCCCTGTGCATCACATCAACTCCAGGTGCAGAGAGCAGTGAGTTGAATGCATCTGTGTGACCCACCCTTGCAGTTGCAGCCCACATCAGTGCAGTCCTTCCGACAGCATCAACTGTGTAGTTGATGTCTCAAATGATATATGTTCATCTTTTCATTTATACCAAATGGTTGGTTATGCAAAGGACAAATCCCACCTGCATTGACATTGTCAGCTGGCAGCACCTCCAGCAGTTTGTCCACAATCATTGCATTCCCCCCAGCTGCAGCTTTCATCAGCAGTGTCCCACCATCCTTGCCCCTGAGCATCACATCTGCACCAGGGACCAGTTTTAATTCTCCCTGCAGATTTTGTAGTATAGGGCATCCACCCGATAGATTTTCAACCTTCCACCAGGTCGGCGCACACGCACTGAGAGCAAGGCAGTTCGTGAAATACAGGAAAGTTTACCTCGGAGTCGCTGATATTGCAATATGACGCGTTTTACTTAGATTTTGGCCCGGAAATAACGATTTCATCATTTTTTGGCCGTCGGCCAACTCGTTCTTGTTTTTATTTTGTCGGGCGGGCTACTCGCATAACTCGCAATTTTGTATGCTTGTGCATGCATTCCTTTATTTCCACTGCCCTCATGTCTCGGCTGTAGGGCAGAGAAAACTAAGAAGTGCAAACGGTACTATACAAAAGTGCTAGTTATGCGAGTAGCCCGCCCGACAAAATAAAAACAAGAATGAGTTGGCCGACGGCCAAAAAATGACGAAATCGATATTTCCGGGCCAAAATCTAAGTAAAACGCGTCATATTGCAATATCGGCGACGTCGATGTAAACTTTCCTGTATTTCACGAACTGCATTGCTCTCGGTGCGTGTGCGTCGACCTGGGGGAACGTTGAAAATCTATTGGGCGGATGCCCTATACTACAAAATCTGTAGAGAGAATTAAATCTGGCGCCAGGGGCTGACAGCAGTGAGTCAAAGGCATCTATGTGACCATATTCTGCAGCCCACATCAGTGCAGTCCATCCAAAATTACCCACTGTGTCAGTCAATCATTGTCTCAAATTATATGTAGGTATTATAATTTTTACCTGGTACATATTTGATTGCACAAAAACAGTGACATCACCTGCATTGTAATTTTCAACTGGCAGCATCTCCAGCAGTTTGTCCACAATCATGGCATTGCCCCCTTGTGCAGCATGCATCAGCAGTGTGAAACTGCCTTTGTCCCTGTGCATCAGATCAGCTCCAGGTGCTGCCAGCAGAGAGTCAAAGGCATCTGAGTGACCAAATGATGCAGCGTGCATCAGTGCAGTACGTCTGTAATCATCAACTGTGTAGTTGATGTTTCAAATGATATATGTTCATATCTTCAGTTATACCAAAAGTGTTGGTCATGCAAAAAAACAAGAATCCCACCCGCATTGACATTGTCAGCTGGCAGCATCTCCAGCAGTTTGTCCACAATCATTGCATTCCCCCCAATTGAAGCTTTCATCAGCAGTGTCTGGCCATCCCTGTCCCTGCTCATCACAACAGCTCCAGGGGCTGACAGCAGTGTGTTGAATGCAGTTTCATTACCTTCCTCTGCAGCCCACATCAGTGCAGTATTTACATCACCATCCACTGTGTTGATCATTGTTTCATATATAGATATGGTAATTTTTCATGGTTTACCAAATCATTGATGATGCAAAGTTCAAAGGTCACCTGCGTTGGCAGTGCGCACATGCAGCACACAAAACACACACAGCACGCAGCACAGCAAACTCCTCAGTGTGGGCAGCATGTTGGGCACAGACAGTTAGGGCACAGTGTAGGGTGGGCAAAGGAGTTCTGCATGTACTGTAAATATATGAAAGGAGGGGTGCTGGCGACTAGTGATGGAAAAGCGCCAGAAAAAATGGCGCCAGGCGCCAAGGGCGCCATGGCGCCATTCGGAAAGTGGGCGCCAAGCGCCAAGGGCGCCACAGAAAAAGGGCGCCAGGCGCCAAGGGCGCCATGGCGCCATTCAGAAAGTGGGCGCCAGGCGCCAGGGGCGCCACGGAAAGAGGGCGCCAAGCGCCAAGGGCGCCATGGCGCCATTTGGAAAATAGGGCGCCAGGATAAAAAAGTGCCTACAACACCATGCATGTGCTAAAAATGTTTCTACAGCACCATTGTACGCGCATTCACTTCTTAATTCGCGTTCTCCAGGATATAATGAACAAAAACAAGGCTAGCAACAAAAATTTTTTTGAATAAAATCCACATGATGAACTCAAACGCAATGGAAATTGTCATTTGACAACAATCCATTCATTACAAATAGACCTTTCAAACAATGTTTCCTAATTGCAACGATTTAAATCCGTTTATTTATGATTTTGCAATTTAGACGGTCCATCATTCTTGTCTTCTGATCCGTCAGACAGATCTGATGAACCGTTGGACGAAAGATTTCCACCCACTGACACCACTCCGTCCATTTTTCTGGCGAATTTAGATCATCCACGGATGCGTTTTTCATTTTTTTTCGTTTACACAGCACTCACCGTGAAACCCTGCTGGCGCCTTTTTGGCGCCCTTCTAAAGCAGGGCGCCAGGCGCCAAGAGCGCCACGGAAAAAGGGCGCCAAGCGCCAAGGGCGCCATGGCGCCTTTCAGAATGTGGGCGCCAGGCGCCAAGGGCGCCACAGAAAAAGGGCGCCAAGCGCCAATGGCGCCATGGCGCGGCGCCCTTTGGCGCCCTCAAATGGCGCCAGCGCCATGGCGCCATTCCATCACTACTGGCGACCCATCTGACAGTGGGTTGCCACACCCATATCTCAGTTTTTGGAAAATTCACTGTTCAAGCCACGTAATGACATTGGAGAATGAAAAAATTGTGTTAGAAAAAGTCCTCTATAGGACAATGAAAACCAGCGTTCTATCTGTGAACTAAAAAGTGCCTTACAATGACATTTTATCTGGAACTTGTGTGTGTTCATTTTACATCCTACACAAGTTCCAGATGAAAGTTTGATTTTAAGTTATTTTTATACCTATTTTATTTTTATAAGATGAAAGCTTTAACATTCTCTGGAAGATGTTTGAAAAACAAATTTGTGTAAACAACTTTGCCCCAAAAATGAGGCATGGAGAAGATTCAATTGGGGTTAATGTAATGATGTCATCAATGACATCATTGCGGGGAAAAAATTCAGCCTGCAGGACATCTTCTGCATTGACCCCCATTGAATCTCCTCCATGCTTCATTTTTTGGGCAAAGTGTAGCTGTAATTTTTTTCCTCTGATCATCTTCAAGAGGACGTTGTGTAGATCAGTTTTAAAAGTGTGAATAAAAAAGTGATGAAAAACCAAACTTTTATCTTGAACTTGTGTAGGGAGTACAAGATACAAAAGTTCAAAATGAAATTTTATTTTAAGACACTTTTTAGTTCACACTTTGAATGCTGGTGTCCCCAAGACGACATTTTCTAACACTTTTTTTCACCGTGCGGTGTTGTATATGTGGTTGGGACAGTGAATTTTCAAAAAACTCAGGTATTTTTGTGGCAGCACACTCTCAGGTGGGTCGCCGGCGCCCCTCCTTTCATGTACAGTAGTGGGGGTGTCAGAACACCCCGTCAAAAGTTTGATTATGACAGCTTTAGACTATAGAATTAAAAACTGGCTACTGAACCTCGCTTGGACAGACATTTTTGCAAAAAATATATTGATGTAGGGGGGATTCTGAGTGGCCCTGAACCTCGAATTAACCCCCCCCCCCCCCTTCGAAATACCCCCAGGTCTTTTCGAGCTGAGGAAAGAATACCCCCCCCCTCGAAATACCCCCCTCTTGAATGATGTACATCATGTAAACTCGGCAGACATGAAACGAATCAGTGATTCGGCCCTTGGTTACCAATGACGTATGTTTTTAAATTCGAACTTGAATGGACGGATTCCATTCGGTTCCAATACATTTGATTCTATTCGACTTTTATATGCGAACGATATGAATTTGATTGGCATATCGTTATTGAAAGTCGGATTGTAAGGTCTTAGGTCGGATCTTATCGTCGCAGCCCAGACAAATTCCTCCGAAAAAGTACCGTATGCATTTGGCACACGTCCAAATTCCTTGCGTTCCCTAACAAAAAGTTAAAGACGCACGATTTCCTTTCGCGTCACCGATAGTGGTTGCGGAATTACCAAAGTCAACACAAGATTCAACGAGTACGTACGTCGCCATTAGAGGCAATTTGCGGTCGCTAAATTGGATTTGAACGCGAACGCGAATGGTGTGTCGCGCGTCTTTAAACTGATTGCATGAAACGCAAGGAACTTGGACGTGTGCCAAGTTTAAATATTCACACTTGTACAAAAATCCCGTAGAACAATGACTTCCAAAAAGTCCGCCGAGTTTATGTACCGTATTACCTCGAAATACCCCCATGGGGGTTTATTATTTCGCCAGCAAAATTTGAGGGGGGGTTAATTCGAGGGGGGGGTTTATTCGAGGGGGGGTCTTATTATTTCGTCAGAAATTTTCGTAAGTATCGTAGTAAATAGTAGGCATTTGCATGCCCAAAACAGGTAATAAGTGTGTCCAAACAAGATATATTTAGTAGATTAGCTACACAAACATGTCCATGTGTAGCTGCAGTACAAATAAACAGTAATATACATCATGTACATTGCATACATGACGTATTTATTATGTACATGACGTACATCATTCCGAAGGGGGGGGGGTATTTCGAGGGGGGGGTTTATTATTTCCCCAGCCCATTTTGAGGGGGGGTTAATTCGAGGGGGGGGTTAATTCAAGGGGGGGGATAATTCGAGGTAATACGGTACATTATGCATTTGCATTGGAGACACACATGTACGCTAGTCAACGATGGAAAAACACAGAAATAAAAACAGAAACTCGTTTAGTTTCTGTGTTTTTGTTTTACACAGAAACACGGAAACTCGCAAATTTTGAAAAACACGGAAACTCAAATGAGTTTTTTATCGGAGAAAACGGAAACACAGAAACACAGAAAAGTTTTTTGAGTTTTTTCATCGGATTTTCAAAATGAGTAAATTTTAAGGCACTTTGTTATGTGATGAGTTGATGGAAAAAACGTTTTTTTATGAACACATTGTCCCTCAAATGCGATTTTTTGTTGATATTTAATATGAGGTATTTTGGGACAGGTAAGTAGTTCAGTTATCCTGAAGGCTTCAATGGCTTTTAGTTGCAGTACAAATCAAATCCGTAGTCTCCCATGCTGTGCACATCCATTCAAGAATTTTGCAGTACTGCATAAATTGTTGTTTTTTAACATGTTGTGGTGTAGATGTGCTCATTGTAGACATTTTTATGGACTTTTTCAATACTTGAATGAATACGCAGCTGGTCAGTGTGGTTGAAAAACCTGCGTAAAACCAATATTGGTTGAGAAAATTGTTTTCACGTTCAAATGCTGTGGACATAACTTTTTGGAAAAAACTTGAGTTTCTTCAAAAAACACAGAAATAAAAACAGAGTTACTTAAGTTTTTTCGTGAAAAAAACTCAAAACACAGGTATTCATTTTTGAAAAACTCAAAACACAGAAAGTGTTTTTATTTCGAGAACTTACCCATCGTTGACGCTAGTTTGTGTAAAAGAAATTGCTGATGAAATAATCCCCCCCCCTGGAATAAGCACCCCCCTCGAATGAACGCCCCCCCCCTCAAATTTTGCTGCTGCAGTATGGCAGCCTCTCCATCATGATACTGCATTCTCTACACAAGTTTGTTTCTGTGCGTCAGCTGTATTTACAGTACTAGCTTATCTATTTATTATCATTTTTGACCATCCCAACCCTATGGGCAAAAAATATGAAAATGCGTGATTTTGAGTGAAAATTGAGTGAAACGTGAGTGAAAATTTGGGCAAATTTCTCAAAAATCCTCACTTTTAAGTTTTCTTGTGAAAAAAGTATTTTATCCAAATGAGTTAAAGTTATATAAATACTCTACGTTTTCTCTACTCAGGGAGCGAGTAAAAATAAATACTTTATGTTTATGTATACTTTGAAAAAAGTTCAGTATTTTTAATAAAAAATACACTATCCTACATGCACTGGGTATTTCGAAGAAAGCACATCTAAAACCGTTGAAGTCGAAAACACATCTAAAACCAGTCTCATAAAATAAAATGCAGCAAAAAATTGTTTTCGACATGTGACTGTAACAGAGTTGTTAAAAGTACCGAACTTGTTTGAAAGTATATGAAAACGTAAAGTACCTATTTATTTTTTACTCACTCCCTGAGTAGAGAAAACATAAAGTAAATTTTTTTACTTTTACTCATGAGTAAGCATGAGTAAAATACTTTTCCCTCCAGAAACCTCGGGCACGCCACCAAATACCGTATTTCGTCTAATAGAACGGCGCCCTTCTATTTTTTCAACAACTTTTTTACCCACCCTTCTATTGAAGATTGCGCTTCTATTTTTTTTGTCATCTTTTCAGACATTTTCTTCAATGTCAACCAACATTGTACAGGGCATACTGACCAGTCGTTATTAAGCATCATTCAAAACAACTTAAAGAATTTTTAAAAAGAACAGTAAAATATTCCTCTTTTACATGCGCGTATGCAGCGAATTTCTATGCTGCATAAAGGGTATACTCCAGTTACTTTACACCCTGCACGCGTGGTTCCCGCTGGAAGCGTGCCAGAGATTTTTTACACATTCGATTTTGACAGAAAGTTTAAAAAAGTCATTTCTGTTATAACGCTATACGTTAACTTATTTACAACAATGATTATTTTCATATTTTATGCAAAAATCGCATGCTTTATCATGATTGGCACGCTTCCAACGTGAGACATAAATCAGTGCAAGGGCAGAGTATCCTGTCCGCCGAATATATGCGGTGGTGGAAACCCTCTAAGAGCGTGTATGCCGGTAGTGCATACGCGCATGTGTAATACGCTGCGCGACTGCATTTTTGGGAACCGCTTTGCCAGCACACACACTAGTTTACCAACACGAAATGCTCGACCATTTTGGTAAACTGTTTTGACAAAACAGTACGAAACACCGTACAAATCTGTACTGTGTTTCTTACTGTTTTGTCAAAACAGTTTACCAAAATGGTCGAGCATTTCGTGTTGGTAAACTAGTGTGTGTGCGGCCATTAAGCGCGTGTTTCCCGCGTCTGCAATCGCGCCCCAGCGCGCATGCCGATTTGGAAATGCTTGAAGGCAGCGCGTTGACGCATTTCTGCCTTAACGCGTTTCCGCCAGGGACAGCCTGTGTGTAGGGCCATTTTCACAGGGGGAACCCAAGTGGAGGGGGGGGGCGGATAATTCGAATACAGTATTTCCTCGAATTAACCCCAGGGGGTTTATTTTTTCAGAGTGAAAATTTTGAGAGAAAAACGTGAAAAATGCAACAATAACCACCATTTATAAGTTTTTACAGCCTTATATAAGGATGTAGATGGTATAAACGATGTTCTAACGTAACACAGTAAGTGTTTTGAACGTCTGCATTTCCAGGACCACAAATTCATAGTGCCCATTTTGAGGGGGGGGGGTATTTCGAGGAAATGTGTATACCGTACATCATCTTTGACCAGTTCGCTGTCCGTTTGTCCACGCCCCCTCGAATTGTTATACAATTTTTATTTTTATTTTGAAATTTTCCATTTTATTTTATTCTTTACTTTTCCATTTTATTTTTTTTCTGAAATTTTGCCAACCATATACACGCGTTGAGCGGCAAAATTACAGGGAATCAGAGTTGTGAAAAGTACCAAACTTTTTTCAAAGTATACGTAAACGTAAAGTATTCATTTTTTACTCACCCCCTGAGTACAGTAAATGTAAATTTTTTTTATTTTACTCATGAGTAAACGTGAGTAAACGTACTTTTGCTACCAGAAAACGTAAACGTGTGTATTTTAGAGAAATGTTACCCCACGCCACGTTTCACTCAAAATCACCAATTTTCATAACTTTTGGACCGTTTTAAAAAATTATCGGATACGTATGTACGTGTAGACACATTTCCGACTATTTTCCCCTATTTTTAGCATATTCTCTCCCTTCTATTCCTTCAAAAAGTCGATAAAAATACTTACCAGAAATACGTTTTCTGTACTCGAATACTTTCAAAACGTATACATAAAAGCGAGTACAGGAACTTTTTTCGGAGGAAACGTAAATGTATTTACTCTGTACTCGAGTATACGTATTTATCGAGTAAAAGTATATACATTTTAACAACTATGCAGGGAATAACCTTATGTATGTAAACACCTTCCCGGTCAGGTCCGGCACCCTATTTTTGATTTCACTCCGGGTGTCCTAACTCCTGCTGTGGGCGGAGTATAAAGCTGAAAATGGGGGGGTATATACTTGCAACCCCCCTCTACGCTGCATCAATGGGGGAGGCCACGGCGACCCGCTACAGAGTGGGTCGCCGTAAATGCAAAGTTTTTTTTTGGCTTTTTGAGTGTCCCGCACAGGTCCGGCACCCACTTTATTTTGCGACACTTTGGATGCCGTACCTCCAGCTGTGGGGGTGATAAAGAGCTGCAATTTGGGGGGAGTATAGACAACACCCTCCCCTACTATACCCCCTCAGGGCGGCCTCCGGCGACTCACTAAATTCCTGGTTGTCGCGGTTCAATTTCATTTCATTGAAAAAATAAACTGTCCCATCGGGTCCGTTACTGGTTTCTGGTTCAAAAATGAACACACTAGTGTAGAAAATGTGCGATTAATGTGAAATAAAGCGATTTAAGATGCAATTTGATACACGTATCCAAATTGCAAAATGTACCATGCATACCAAAACTAATTTTATTTTAAAAGTTGAAAAATTGCTCGCTTTGCAGGGTCTCTTTTCGAGCGATTTTGTGTCATCGAAAAAATTGACTGTCCCATTGAGATGACATTAAAAAACATGACCACCCAATAGATGGATGACAAAAAATTCACTTTTTGGAACTTTTTTATTAGACACTTGAAGAGCTGGTTTACGATACTTTAAAGGGGAGGGTTTGATGATTAAAGTTATGTAAAGAACTATACCTCTAAAATGCCTGCATTGCAAAATTTACTTGGGGGGAATTTTAAGACACCATAATGACATCATTGTAGGAACAAAAATTTACAAAATTTACACTTTGAAATTCCCCCCAAGTAAATTTTGCAATGCAGGCGTTTTAGAGGTGTGGTTCTTTACATAACTTTAATCATCAACCCCTTCACTTTAAAGTATCGTAAACCAGCTTTTCAAGTGTCTAATAAAAAAGTTCCAAAAAGTGAATTATTTGTCATCCATCTATTGGGTGGTCATGTTTTTTTAGTGAATAAAAGAATATTTTAGAAATTTTTCACATTAATCTCACATTTTTGAATAGTGTATAGTAGGGGAGGGGTGTTGGTAACACATCCCCAAAATTTTAGATTTATAGCCCTCCCACAGCTAAAAAATCAGTGGGTGCCGGACCTGTGAGGGACATCAGAAAAGCCAATAAAATTTTCATACTTATGGCGACCCAGCCTCTAAAGGGGTCGCCGCGACCCCCCCCAATTCATACGAAGTAGAGGGGGGTTGCGTCAATATCTCTCCCAAGTTTCAGATTCTGGCGCGCACTATCACTGGAGATAGGATGTCACAAGTGTCATCAAAAAAGGGTGCCAGACGTGACCGGGAAGGTGTTTATTTACAAAAGTAAATATTTGCACGCCCTTCATGTGACGTAGTACGTACCAGAGTTGTTAAAATACCGGTATTTTTGGAAAGTGTAAGTGTAAGTGTAAATACACTTTCCAAATTTTGAGTATGGATACCAAAAGTGTAAGGTATTTTAAAAATACCTAGGAAAGTGTAAAAAAAGTGTAAGTGTAAAAAATTTTTTTAGAAAGAGCTCTCACTGTTGAGCATTAGAAAACACCGCTGTTCTCACCTTTAGATCAATTTATTTATCATTTTCATGCATTATTTCACATTTTACAGCCTTTTATGAAACATTTCAGACTGTAACAAATACTGTAGTGGTATCAAGTTCCCTAATAATGGCAGTTTTTCAGTGTTGATGTTTTACTGATTAAGCAATGCGATACACACTGTTTAAATGCAAGAATGGACATGCAGCAAATGTCAATGCAAAAGTTGACTTTGTGTCCAGTTGGTGAACTTCCATTGATCTTGTCCTTTTTACAAAAGTATGATGAAACTGTAGAATACCAAGAGTACTGATCAAAGGTTGTAGATCAAACACTAGTTTGTACATTTGCCATATTTTCTACATTCAATGCATTTTTTGTACATGACCCTATTTTATGCTTTCTCAAAAGCATAAAACAGGGCCATCTGAAAGAAAAAAATACACTTTCTGTACCCGGGTATTTTGCCCAGGAAAGTGTAAAAAAGTGTATGGGTATTTTATGAAAGTGTAAGTGTAAGTGTAAATATAAATACCCATTTACCCGGGTATTTCGGGTAAGTGTAAATACACTTTCGCAACTCTGGTACGTACTCATTTCCTTAAATAGTTTTAACGTTTGTAATCTGCGTGTGATTCAATAAAATGATGTTGAATATTTTACTTAAATTGTAAACGTGTTCTGTTCTGTTCTGTTTTCGTGATAGCATTTGCAAGCTGTTCCAAATGTTGAGTGCAAATCGTGCAGCGGCGGAGAAAATTTGCATGATAGCCGCAGAACCCTTGGAAAAGTTTTTTAACTAAATCGCTTGCGGCTCTGCACGCTGCAAACATTTTGATGTTGCTTTTTCGGTTTGTTGCTGCGGCTATTTTGGGCTGTTTTATGCCATTTCCGTGGTATTTGTGTGGATTTATGGGAACTGATAGTAGGAATTCTGTCTGTTCGTATCCAAAACTGATTCCCGTTCCAAACGTGAAAAATGCAACAATAACCACCATTTATAAGTTTTTACAGCCTTATATAAGGATGTAGATGGTATAAACGATGTTCTAACGTAACACAGTAAGTGTTTTGAACGTCTGCATTTCCAGGACCACAAATTCATAGTGCCCATTTTGAGGGGGGGGGGGTATTTCGAGGAAATGTGTATACCGTACATCATCTTTGACCAGTTCGCTGTCCGTTTGTCCACGCCCCCTCGAATTGTTATACAATTTTTATTTTTATTTTGAAATTTTCCATTTTATTTTATTCTTTACTTTTCCATTTTATTTTTTTTCTGAAATTTTGCCAACCATATACACGCGTTGAGCGGCAAAATTACAGGGAATCAGAGTTGTGAAAAGTACCAAACTTTTTTCAAAGTATACGTAAACGTAAAGTATTCATTTTTTACTCACCCCCTGAGTACAGTAAATGTAAATTTTTTTTATTTTACTCATGAGTAAACGTGAGTAAACGTACTTTTGCTACCAGAAAACGTAAACGTGTGTATTTTAGAGAAATGTTACCCCACGCCACGTTTCACTCAAAATCACCAATTTTCATAACTTTTGGACCGTTTTAAAAAATTATCGGATACGTATGTACGTGTAGACACATTTCCGACTATTTTCCCCTATTTTTAGCATATTCTCTCCCTTCTATTCCTTCAAAAAGTCGATAAAAATACTTACCAGAAATACGTTTTCTGTACTCGAATACTTTCAAAACGTATACATAAAAGCGAGTACAGGAACTTTTTTCGGAGGAAACGTAAATGTATTTACTCTGTACTCGAGTATACGTATTTATCGAGTAAAAGTATATACATTTTAACAACTATGCAGGGAATAACCTTATGTATGTAAACACCTTCCCGGTCAGGTCCGGCACCCTATTTTTGATTTCACTCCGGGTGTCCTAACTCCTGCTGTGGGCGGAGTATAAAGCTGAAAATGGGGGGGTATATACTTGCAACCCCCCTCTACGCTGCATCAATGGGGGAGGCCACGGCGACCCGCTACAGAGTGGGTCGCCGTAAATGCAAAGTTTTTTTTTGGCTTTTTGAGTGTCCCGCACAGGTCCGGCACCCACTTTATTTTGCGACACTTTGGATGCCGTACCTCCAGCTGTGGGGGTGATAAAGAGCTGCAATTTGGGGGGAGTATAGACAACACCCTCCCCTACTATACCCCCTCAGGGCGGCCTCCGGCGACTCACTAAATTCCTGGTTGTCGCGGTTCAATTTCATTTCATTGAAAAAATAAACTGTCCCATCGGGTCCGTTACTGGTTTCTGGTTCAAAAATGAACACACTAGTGTAGAAAATGTGCGATTAATGTGAAATAAAGCGATTTAAGATGCAATTTGATACACGTATCCAAATTGCAAAATGTACCATGCATACCAAAACTAATTTTATTTTAAAAGTTGAAAAATTGCTCGCTTTGCAGGGTCTCTTTTCGAGCGATTTTGTGTCATCGAAAAAATTGACTGTCCCATTGAGATGACATTAAAAAACATGACCACCCAATAGATGGATGACAAAAAATTCACTTTTTGGAACTTTTTTATTAGACACTTGAAGAGCTGGTTTACGATACTTTAAAGGGGAGGGTTTGATGATTAAAGTTATGTAAAGAACTATACCTCTAAAATGCCTGCATTGCAAAATTTACTTGGGGGGAATTTTAAGACACCATAATGACATCATTGTAGGAACAAAAATTTACAAAATTTACACTTTGAAATTCCCCCCAAGTAAATTTTGCAATGCAGGCGTTTTAGAGGTGTGGTTCTTTACATAACTTTAATCATCAACCCCTTCACTTTAAAGTATCGTAAACCAGCTTTTCAAGTGTCTAATAAAAAAGTTCCAAAAAGTGAATTATTTGTCATCCATCTATTGGGTGGTCATGTTTTTTTAGTGAATAAAAGAATATTTTAGAAATTTTTCACATTAATCTCACATTTTTGAATAGTGTATAGTAGGGGAGGGGTGTTGGTAACACATCCCCAAAATTTTAGATTTATAGCCCTCCCACAGCTAAAAAATCAGTGGGTGCCGGACCTGTGAGGGACATCAGAAAAGCCAATAAAATTTTCATACTTATGGCGACCCAGCCTCTAAAGGGGTCGCCGCGACCCCCCCCAATTCATACGAAGTAGAGGGGGGTTGCGTCAATATCTCTCCCAAGTTTCAGATTCTGGCGCGCACTATCACTGGAGATAGGATGTCACAAGTGTCATCAAAAAAGGGTGCCAGACGTGACCGGGAAGGTGTTTATTTACAAAAGTAAATATTTGCACGCCCTTCATGTGACGTAGTACGTACCAGAGTTGTTAAAATACCGGTATTTTTGGAAAGTGTAAGTGTAAGTGTAAATACACTTTCCAAATTTTGAGTATGGATACCAAAAGTGTAAGGTATTTTAAAAATACCTAGGAAAGTGTAAAAAAAGTGTAAGTGTAAAAAAATTTTTTAGAAAGAGCTCTCACTGTTGAGCATTAGAAAACACCGCTGTTCTCACCTTTAGATCAATTTATTTATCATTTTCATGCATTATTTCACATTTTACAGCCTTTTATGAAACATTTCAGACTGTAACAAATACTGTAGTGGTATCAAGTTCCCTAATAATGGCAGTTTTTCAGTGTTGATGTTTTACTGATTAAGCAATGCGATACACACTGTTTAAATGCAAGAATGGACATGCAGCAAATGTCAATGCAAAAGTTGACTTTGTGTCCAGTTGGTGAACTTCCATTGATCTTGTCCTTTTTACAAAAGTATGATGAAACTGTAGAATACCAAGAGTACTGATCAAAGGTTGTAGATCAAACACTAGTTTGTACATTTGCCATATTTTCTACATTCAATGCATTTTTTGTACATGACCCTATTTTATGCTTTCTCAAAAGCATAAAACAGGGCCATCTGAAAGAAAAAAATACACTTTCTGTACCCGGGTATTTTGCCCAGGAAAGTGTAAAAAAGTGTATGGGTATTTTATGAAAGTGTAAGTGTAAGTGTAAATATAAATACCCATTTACCCGGGTATTTCGGGTAAGTGTAAATACACTTTCGCAACTCTGGTACGTACTCATTTCCTTAAATAGTTTTAACGTTTGTAATCTGCGTGTGATTCAATAAAATGATGTTGAATATTTTACTTAAATTGTAAACGTGTTCTGTTCTGTTCTGTTTTCGTGATAGCATTTGCAAGCTGTTCCAAATGTTGAGTGCAAATCGTGCAGCGGCGGAGAAAATTTGCATGATAGCCGCAGAACCCTTGGAAAAGTTTTTTAACTAAATCGCTTGCGGCTCTGCACGCTGCAAACATTTTGATGTTGCTTTTTCGGTTTGTTGCTGCGGCTATTTTGGGCTGTTTTATGCCATTTCCGTGGTATTTGTGTGGATTTATGGGAACTGATAGTAGGAATTCTGTCTGTTCGTATCCAAAACTGATTCCCGTGAAAAAATAAAAGTTCGAAATCCGACATCGCTGTCAGCTGTACTGTGTCGTGTACGCTATTTCTGCGCTGGGGCGTGTTTGTTTGTTTGAAAGTAAGTTCAAATGTGTTTAAATGTCAAATGTGAACTAATACCCTTTTACCATTACTGATAATACAGTTTAGATGGGTAAAATATGTGCGAATGTATTCTCTGTAGTATTTCATGTGGGATTTTCCTTTTTTTCATAGGATGAACGCTGCGTCGCCTATGGATCGCCCCTATCCGTATCGCTCAAGGTTTGATCATCGCGCCTCGATCATTCGACCGTTCGAAATGCCCACGATCAATGTCGTTAGTTTTTGTTCTGTTGGCCGCTGTCCAACTTGTCATTTTTGGCCCCAAGCCAACTTTTTATTTTGGGCGTTGTGGATGATATTTAGTGGGACATTTTTGCAGCACGAGTTTCACCAAACGTACGATTTAACTGGCATGTTGGAGGGGCGCAACTGGTATGCTGTAGAGGAACAGTTATACGGGCACATCAATATTATTGCGTTCTCGTTTCGTCATCGTTCCTGCCCCCCTGAAATTGTGCTGCATTCCGACGGTCGCGTGGAACGTTCGGATAGTCACCAAATTTTGGTGGGTTGGCCTTATTTTTATTTGTGATGTAGAATTTTTAATTCTAATTTTTAATTAGTTACATCAAGCGTTGAACGTTGAATTTGGAATCGTAATGTTTTCAGGCTTACTATGAAAGTAATGATCAGCAAATGATGAAATTTCGTTCCGACAACAATATGCCGCGTTTTCTTCCGGGACAATTGCAATTTTCTATTTGCGAATGTGAGGGATGTGACAATTCTAACGCTCGCAAAGTCTATGATTTTGTGAAGAATGTCCGCTTGGGTACTGTTGGTTTGGATATTGCTGAGTTGGGAAAAAGTGGCGCCTTGGTGACTTTCATTTATGACTTTCAGTTTCTAAATTCCTAGAATTTATTCAGTTGACCATAATTTACTCAGTTGACCATCGTGCGAGATTCACTCCCTGGCGAATTAGGGGGTTCACCGAATACTATTAGCGCTATTTTGGAGGCGTTGACTGCGCGCCGCGAAAGCGGATTACTTGAGGAAATAGATATGGTCAAGTTAAATGGCGTCAAAATTTTCTGCGATTTGTTTGTTTCACTTTTCTGATAGAAGAGGTGATAAAAAAAGTTTTTCAAATGATTTTATTAATTTACAGTTCTCGGGCGCTCTTCAATCGCGGCCGCACTCGTCCGCCTTTGAGCCAAATGGCTTATTCCGCGTTGGAAAGCCTGAGCATGGACATGAACGCGGACGGACAATCGAAACTCTGTATCGATTATGAAGATATCCAGCGTGAACCGGTCCCGGGTCATTTTGAACATTTGCTGCGAGAAAATGGCCGCAGCGTACCCGGTGGGCATGAAGAGACACCTGTCGCTGTTTGTTGATTTACTTTTTATGTTATTTTGTTACCAAAAAAAAAAAAAAAATTTTCCATTTCCCAATTTTCCGGCAATTTTAATTACAACATAGATTCGTATCCGTGGCCTGGCTATTTTCCCCTTTGTCGAAGAAGCCCGCGCCAATCGGTCGTGGGACACATTGCCAGTCGCCGTGGCAAATCCTAATGGTTAATTATTATTTCCCATTTTTGCCAATTTGTGCATAAAATGATTTTATTTGATATTTTGTTTATTTAAGTGATGACTTTTTTTCATTTGCCACTCTGGTTTGCCATTTTTACCATTTAAGTATTTATTATTAGTTTTTCAGATTATCCGTATTACGGCTCCATCCGTGGCGAGGTGTTGGTTACGGGCAGCGCTCGGGTTAGCAGCAGCATTGCTGGTCCGTCGCGTTGATTTGGATATTTGCCAAATATTTAGTAGGCCGGGTGCCATTAATTTGGCGGGTTGGTTTGATGGTTTTTAGAGGATTTTTATCTCAATTCAATTTCAGGGACGAAAATAGAAGGTAATTTTGAGGTGTATACTTTGCTAAAAATTGATAAATTGTTTGATTTGAATTTTTTAAAAGGCAGTTTGTTGTAAAATTATGTAACTTGGTAATTTACTGGTTTATTATTCTGGTAGGGGTATTTTATACAAAAATTCCAATCTCGAAGTTATGTTGTACTTTTTTGGGTCGATGGTTTCGTTCGTTTTATACTTTTGGTTTGGGTCGATGGTTTCGCTGATTTTCTGCTTTCGAGTTGGGTCGATAATTTCGCTTGTGTTGTGCTTTTGAGTTAGATCAGTATTTTCACTTAATTTTGTGTTCTTTTGTTCACTTTCCGTAGGTGTCAGAACAGCTAAATTATTTTTTATTGACAAAATTTTGAAAGGTCCCGTGTAGACTGGATCTAATTTTCCCCGTGAGAAATCTTTCATTAGCACAATGTCGTTTTCCTTAAATCTGTCAGTTATAGCTACTTTTCTAGAATTATTGAACCAGTCAGTATATTTTCTTTTTGCTTGATCGGTCAATAATTTGGCTGTTCGCCAACTTTTTTGCGGGTTGTCTGTTGTAAACAGTGATGAAGTAAAATGATTGAATTTCGGCAATCGATGAAAAATCATTAAAAAGGGAGGTTTTCGAGAGATGGAATGAATTTTCATGTTTAATTTTAATGCCGCTAAAGATGCGAAATGTGGCCAATCTTTAGAATTATTTTCTTTTAAAGTTATCCGCAATATTGTGCACAGTGAACGTATGGTTCTTTCAGCTATACCATTAGTTTGTGGGTGATATGTTTGCCCTGTTATGTGCTGTATATTCCATTTATCCAAACAACTTTTGAACCATTTTCCCAAAAATTCAGGGGCGTTGTCTGTAACTAAAAAGGCTGGTGGTCCAAATAATGAAAAAACTTGTTCTTGTAACACGCGGCATATGTTTGCAGCCGTGTGTGATCGCAGTGGAACGGTGATTGTATAACGTGTTAAGGCATCCACTATCACTAGGAGATATTTATTTCCTTTAAAGGAAGGTAGTTCTGTGAGATCTAGATGAATTGTATGAAAAGGTGTTCCTGGGGTAGGTGTTGTACCCAATGCTGGTCGTCCATGCACATGTGATTTCATTTCATGGCAGTTTGTACATTTCTTGCAAAATTTTAAGATATCTTGTTTCATATTTGGCCATGCGCCAAATTGAGTGAGAAGGGCTAAGGTAGCTGTGGGGTCCCCGTGGGTTGCATACAGGCCATGATGAGCTTCAGCTAAGAATGATGCATGTAAATGCGAAGGTATCCATTTGACAAAATGCTGTGTTTTAAAGGGTGATAAAATTAACACAACTCCATTATCCAAGATTGCATTTGTGAAAATTTGACCTTTTTCAAGTTGTGTTTTAATTTTCAGAATTTTTGGATCTTTCTCTTGCTCTTCTTTCCATGAGAAAGTTGAGGTGGAATCATCTGGCAGTAGTAAATTGGCATGTGATTTTAATTGTTTATTTTCCATTTTCCTATTTTCTGTATATAGTGACTGGGCCAATTCTAAGTTTGGCGTTAGATGTAGTAGCGAATCTATCAATTCTCCTGATTCAAATAAATCTATATCAAAATTTCCAGCATTTCCATCTTCTATAGGTGCTCGGCTAAGTTGATCAGCTATTTTGTTAAAATGTGCTGCCCAATGTTCAATTCGCACAATTCTATTTTGTAGGTACATAGCCCATCTTTCTAATACACTGTGATGTGGTGATTTATAGGCTTGTACTATTCCGGAATTATCTGTTTGTATTACGATTTTTTGTCCTTCGATTATAGGTGACAATCTTCTTAGGCTCCAAGCTATTGCTAGTGCTTCCAGCATGGCAGCACTCCATTGTTTGTATTCAGCATGTATGCGTTTACTCACAAATGCAATAGGATGGATTTTATTATCTATGCCTTTTTGTAATAAAACTGCTGCAATTCCGTATTTACAAGCATCACTTTGCAAGATGAATTCGGTGCCATCATAACGTGGATGTGCCAGGCATGGGGTTTTCGTTAGGCATTGTTTCAGTGTTTTCCAAGCTATAATCATGTCTTCATCCCAACAACAGATAGTTGATCCTTTTTTCGGAAATTTTGTAGAAATGGCATTATAAAGTGGGGCTGCAATATTTGCATATTGAGGGATAAAGTGACTAAAATATGTAACTTTCCCTAGAAATCTACGCAGATCCTGCAGAGTTTCCGGTTTGTCTTGATTTATGACTGCTTTGACTCTATCGAATGCTGGTTTTATTCCTGTAGAACTAATTTCATGTCCTAGATATTTTAACTTAGACACTAAGAATAAACATTTTTTTGGTCCTAATTTTAAATTGGCCCATCTGATTCGATGGAATAGTTTTTCTAAGTGCTCTAGATGCTCTGAGGAAGTATCGCTGGTGATTAAAATGTCATCTAGATATGTTCTACACCATGGTCTTGCGGGATTGTCTACCAAGCCTCTTAACATTATATTCATAAGTCTTTGGAAAGAGGCTGGACTTCCGCTTGCTCCCATTGGACATCTCAAAAACCTAAATTGTCCCAGACTGCATACAAATGCAGTTATGTCTTTTGTTGTTTCGTTTCCCAGGGGAAGGTTGTAAAATCCATGTTTTAGGTCTAAACTACTAAATACTTTTCTCCCTGCAAATTCTGTTAATATATGTCCAATTTGTGGTAGGGGGTAGGATTGTACTTTTGTAATATTGTTGACCAGCCGATAATCTACCGTTAATCTCCAATCATTTTCACCTTTTCTAACCACTGTGATTGGACTAGCCCATGGGCTGTCACATGGCTCAATTATCTTTCTTGCTAACATTTGTTCAATTGTATCTACAATATATGGTTTTTTATGTGGGGCTTCATACCTAGCCGCTTGTTTAATTGGTCGTTGTGAAGGGTCTATATTTATGTAATGTGCTACAAGTGAAGTGCAGCCTACATCAAATTCACCGCAACTGAATATATCATGAAAATTCTCAATTAATTTGACAAATTTTTGTCTTTCTACCTTGGTTAGATTAATTATGTCTTTTTGCGGTAGGTGTTGTAAAATATAAGTTGCTCTTTCCACGGGATCTAGTGGAAAATCTGGATTTGGTTCTTTAAAATCTGGGGGCAGTGGGTTTTCTACTGCCGAATGTATGAAATTTATATCCTTGTGAAGAGTGTGAGCAAAGAAAAAAGTTCCAATTTTCATGGTTTTCTTTAAAATTATATCAGTTGAAGCTGTATTCATGATCCATACTTGTATTGGTGATTTTATTTTATTCGCAACACTTATATCTATTGCTTCAAGCCAAGGATTATTTTCAGCTAATTGTTGAAAGCGACAAATCCCTTGATAATGCTCTTGCCATCCTGGTATGGTTATTGATATGGGATTTACTGTGTTTGCTTTCAATATACATTTTTTTCTGGATAAATATTGAGTTGACTAGGAGCTTTTTGATCATGTAGCAATTTTGCTTTATTGAATGCTTGCACGATTTCTGGTATTATATTTAATCTTGGCACAATATCCATCCCTAGTAAAATGTGGTCAGAAGCGTTTTTGGTTAAGTTTACCAGAAAAGGGAGAACTGTTTTAAATTTTTTCCCAAAATTGTCTGTGTGTGAAAATTTCAAAAATGCTTGTTTAATTTGTCCCGGTAAAGTGTGGCCAGACGCATGATAAATGATAGTATTAATTGTTCTCAGATATTTCTCTGGGGCTACTTTTGCCGCTGTTAAGATTTTTTTCAAGTTTTTCAATGAGATAACTGACTTAGTAGCTCCTGTATCTATGAGAGCAGTAACGGGTTGATTTTCAATGTTAATTTTAGTTGCAATAAGATCTGGTCTTTCATAAGTGTTTGGGATTTTGCGTTTACGTTTTTTATGTTTAAATTTCATTTTTTTACGTTTTATTTTCGTTTTTAAAGTGTAAATTTTATTCTCATTCTCTTTTTTATTCCAGGACTGGATTACATTTTTCAGAAGTTGACACATATAATTAGTAATTTGGGCAACGAATTTTCTTGAAAAATCACTCAGAATCAGAAGTGTCTTGCATGAAACCAGGGACAGTTTGAATGTGCAAGCCAAAATTGTCATTAGAATCAATTTCATTATCTTCATTAGGTTCTTGCTCTTCCTGAGAATCGTGGTTGCTGTCAGCTTCCTCTTGGCTGTATACTTCTGCAAAGTGTGGATTTTCAGTATGATAAAATATAGAAATGTGATAATGCAAGTAGATAGGTAACCTGTATCTTCGTGTTCTTCTTCTGTATCCTCCTCTGCCGGTGGTTCCAGAGAATCCGAGGTATACACGGCCGTGGTATTTTTCTCACTGTTTTTATTGTTTTTATTTGCTAATGGCCCTTTCATTGGCTTCTTTTCATGGCTGGGCATTGAGCTGTTATGAGTAGCCGCTGGGCCAACTCGTTTAACCCCCATGAATCCTGCAGCAGGGGGTTGTGGTTTAAATTTTGTTTGTTGTCCTGCCCAACAGTTATTGCTGCGGTGTCCAAATTTTCCACAGGTGGTGCACTTTGCGGAGCGGTCATTTCGCTGTGTGGATTTCTGGTTATCTGCTTGGTATTTATTTCCGGGGCGCATTGCACTATTTGCGTTGTTAATTTTCGAGTTGCCAAACGTTTTTGTTTCAACGGTATATTTTCTTTTTTCTTTATACCCCAGCCGTTCCAAATTGAATAAATACTCATCTAAAATTTGGGCGGCATGCCTCGGCTCAGTAACTTCCCCGTTCTGTATTTTCAAGTGAAGGTCGAAAATGATAGCTTTGTCAAACCGATCTAACTGTATGCCACGCAAAAATCTCATCAAAATTAAAGTTTTTCTTTGTTCATCAGGCAATAGTTTCACATACTCGTTGGGCACTTTGCTCATAATCTGTGTGCAGAATTTTATGCAAGATTCATCGTCAAATTGCACCAATTTCTCCCATTTGTCCACTGGTAGCCGGAGTCCGTGAGTTTTATAAGTGGTTTGCAATTCAGTGAGGACAAATTCATAGTCAGCCTTTTGTGCTTTTGTAAATGATTTGAACAGCTCCTTGGCTGAACCTTCCAATTTCACACGAAAAATGATGTTCCAGAACTGGGAAACACTTGCAGGTGGCAACATGAATAGGTGCTGTTCCACCGTTTCTTTCCAGTCTTTGAAATGTTGTTTTTCACCTTTAAACACTGGTATTGTGTGTAAAAGAGTGGGCAGAGTAGTTCCCACGATCATTGAGTGTTCCGAATTTGACATTGGTGGGGTGGTTTGTTCCCTCATTGGTGGGACGGTTTGCTCCCTTTCGTTAGTGGTTGTATTCCCCGTGGTTGTCACTACCTGGTTCGGTGAATTTCCGTCATAATTTGGCAAAGCTGTCGTTGACAAAAGGGAAACTTGATCTGTGAGAATAGCCATGTGATTTTCTAATTCAGACATTCGGAGATCCATGACTTGTGACGTTGATTTATGTTCTTCATGCATTGTCATTGAGATTTCATTCATGTCATGCAATTGTTTCGTGAATACTTTTGTCAAATTAACCTGCAATTTTTCGATTAAGTTGGTGACCTGGTCCATGGGAACCATTGTCATTGGTGGGGGTGGAAATTCTGTAGCGATTGAAGCTATCGGAACATTCGATCGGGCTTCCTGTGCCAAAGTTTTGTGTGTTTTTTTCGTATTTTGCGCTAATTCTTTGTATTTATTGCTCCAGAAATCTGCATTTGTCATGCCTGCTGGGGCCGCTGTCGGCATTTTGCTTCTAGTATTGCTTGAAATCAATGGGTGGGAACCCTGTTGTCCGGATGGGTTATTTTCTCCCATCATTATCCTAGAGGCTATGGCGCCCAAATGTGCTGCACTGCTTGAGGCACGTGGGTTGGAACCCTGTGGCACCACACTGTTTGAAATGAGTGGGTTACCACCCCGTTGCACTAATGGGTTATTTTCCCCCAACATTATTCTAGAGGCTACAGCGGCCGAATGTACCAGATTGTTTGTGTCACCGCTAATTTCTGCGGCATCACCCGAAATGGTGGAATTCAACATATACTGTGTGGTATCTTCTGACAAGCAGGCATCACCGACTAATTTGGTGGCATTACCATTTGTGGTAGCATCGTGACGTGGCACGGCATCGCTACTCGCGGCATCACTCAAAAGAGTGGTATCTTCGCAAATAGTTGCGGCATCACTTCGCATAGAAGTGGCATTACCAATATTGGTAGCATCACCCTGATTGGTGGCATCACCATGATTGGTGGCATCACTAGAGGCAGTGGCATCACTCTCACGAGTGGAAATTTTTTTATTAGACATTTGTCGTTTGACGTGCGACGTGTCTTTAAAAAAAGACTGCAACTGCGAGTGCTGCTCGTCCACCACTTGTAAACGTGTTGTCGATGTAGATTGTCACGTTTATTCGGCTGTCGCATCGTGCAGCTTACTCGGAATACACATTTAAATAGATCACAACAAGGAAACACATGTCATCAAATGACATCACTTATCAGAGGATTAACATAAATATTGTTTAAACCGCCGTGTTTGCACACTCAAACCATTTAATTTTTTAGATCGACCGCACCGGTGCCACTCCCACACCCTGTAAAAAGCCCTGTAAAAATGCAAATGTCATGCAAAGTGTCAAAAGTCATGGAAAATGACCTGCAAAATGGCAACTATAGATTAGACGTCTATAAACGTCTATAAATACCTGGCGGTTTTTGTTGCATTTTTCGGCATCTGCGCACGTTTCGAACAACAATTTAGTACTGGGATTTCAAAAAATTCTGGCAAAATGACACAAACCCTTCGAAATACCCCCCTCGTTCAACCTCCCTCAAAAATCTCACTCTGAAAAAATAAAACCCCAGGGGTATTTTGAGGAAATACAGTATATATCCTATTTTGTTACGTTTATTACCGGTGTTGTGTATTGTTGCCCGCATGGGCAAGTGCGTCGTGGATTTTGGGCGCCCTGGGCGGGCGCGTGTGCACGCGAGTGTCGCCCCAGTCGCCCGCGGCACTGCGCGCCATTGGCCTGCAGTGCGGCGGGCGGCCGCGGCGGCACCCGCACAGCGCACGCGCCAGCCGAGATATAAACACCTTCCTGGTCACGTCCGGCAGCCATTTTTTGATTTTACCTTTTATATCCTATCCCCAGTTCTAGGGCGCCCCCGAAGCTGAAACTTGGGGGAGATATTGTCGCAACTCCCCTCTACTTCGCATGAATTGGGGGGTCGCTACGACCCCTCTCAGGGTGGGTCGCCCTAAATGCAATTTTTTTTGTGGCTTTTTTGGTGTCCCACAGGCCACAGCAGGTCCGGCACCCGCTGATTTCTGAGCTGTGGGAGGGGTATAAATCTTAAATTTTGGGGATGTGTTACCAACACCACTCCCCTACTATACACTATTCAATAATGTAAGATTAATGTGAAAAATTTCTCAAAAATTCGCTCATTCTCTAAAAACACCACTCCCCAATAGACAGATGACCAAAAATTCACTTTTTGGAACTTTTTTATTAGCCACTTGAAGAGCTGGTTTATGATACTTTAAAGGGAAGGGTTAAATGTTTAAAGTTATGTAAAGAACCATACCAAACCATACCATATCAGCGGGTGCCGGACCTGCTGTGGGACACCAAAAAAGCCACAAAAAAATTTGCACTTAGGGCGACCCACCCTGAGAGGGGTTGCCGCGACCCCCCCCCCCCAATTCATGCGAAGTAGAGGGGGGTTGCGCCAATATCTCCCCCAAGTTTCAGCCTCGGGGGCGCCGTAGAACTGGGGATAGGATATAAGAAGTAAAATCAAAAAATGGCTGCCGGACGTGACCGGGAAGGTGTTTATAAGGCCCGCATGATAGTTTCATTTCAGTTGTGTCCCATTTTGCAACTCATTTCCCTTGCCCCACATGCTCACGAAATGAATGCAAGTGCAATGCATGAATACTTGTGAAGCCACTGTTGCGTTTTGACCCCCCAAAATAACACTCCATCACAAATGCATTTCACCCATCATTGGTTGACATCACATATGTCAGAGACCCACTGCTGTTTTCTGTAAAATTGGCACTTAGAAAATTCTCTGTGGGACGAGCGTAAGTTTGCCGATGCTCAGGCGCTTGTACCCACAACAGTATGTAAAAGCGTATTCTTTGGTATGAATTTTTCGAAAATTTCTGATGAAATAATTAACTTTGAATAAACCCCCCACACTCGATTAAGCCCCCTCGAAATACCCCCGCTCAAAATTTTCACTCTAAAAACTTTCCACTTTCAAGAAAATACAGTATTTGAATGATTTGATTCTTTTGGGGTATGCCATTCTATTAGGAGAAATACAGTATTTTTTATTATTTACAAACACTATTCCGTAGGAATCGCAGGAGACCAGGTAGAATGGCGGTGAAGATATCACTAGTCATCGTTTATGCGATTTCGTTTGTTTTTCTGGGTATGTAATGTTTGTTTTTCTGGGTTTGTTTTACTGGGTATGTTTTTCTGGGTTTCAATAGGTAATACTTTTAAGTAAGTATGTTTTTATACTCAAAAAAATACTGTAGTGAGGGCACAGCGACCGGTGATGAATTGGTCTGCCCTGGACATCTGGGGGCAGTCCCAATAAGTAAACTGTAAAGTAAAGTGTAAAGTAAAGTGCAGTTTTACAATGTAGTTTTACAATGTAGTCTTACTGTCTCGTATACTCTTATGCTGCTTGCTGTTGGGGGTAGGGATGACAAAAAAATGTTTTTAACGACTTGTTTTAAACTTGTTTGTTCAGTTCAGATACTCAATACAGGTATAGCTACACTGGCGGAATCAATAGTTTCAGACTGTAGGGAAATGACGATCAAAGCCAAACATGCAAACTTGCATCTTGGGGCTTTTTATTGCTGTTATGTTATTTTATTGATGTTAGTTATGACAAAACCAAACTAGAGTTCCTGCGGGATATGATACAAATTTTTGATACAGTGCGGTGCCAAACAAATCTGTTGGGTTCTTTGAATTTGCTCACTGGTCTCAGTTATAGTTTTATTTGCTCAATTTTTATTGATAGTTCTACTACATGCATCACTGGTCATGACTATACCATGTAGAATGTAGATACCCAACACACCCTATAGCATGTAGATACCCAACACACCCTACATACCCTAAATATCCACACCTGATACTCATCTAAAGTCGGCAGACTTATCGCCCTACAAACATTTGCGTCAATCTCTCCAGTGGAGAGTGCATGACGGCATTAGGTATTGTGACGCAATATTTTAACCATTGGAATAGATCGGGTCACGTATGAAAACTTGGCCCTTATCCCAGTTACCAGTTGCGTATTATACAAATGAGAGTGAAAACTGAAAGTTAGCTAAAAATCGTTAAAATTTGCTTCGCTTTGCCAATTTCCACCTTCATAATTGCTATTTTTGTTTATAAACATGGTTATATCGCTATTGTGAGCCTATTTTTTCATATTAATAGCGGATTTCGAAATTTTGGCCGGCTGCCAAGTTCTCTTCTGTTGGAATGGAGCCAACAAATGAAAAATAAAATAAAAACAAAAACGGTAGTTTTAACGGTAAAACGGTAGTTTGAACGGTCAAATTCTTTACGAGCAACGTTGAAAATGTAGATAACTAGGGCGTGGCACGCACGGACGCAGCGAAACGTCCATTTTTCTTTTAATATGATTTTCTTTTTCAATTTCTAGCATCCGCGTGGGACACAAGTTTCGTTGTTCGCTCTATTCACGAGCGAATTCTAACTCTCCGATTTTGTAGGGTGAAATGTCCGCCGACTTTACCTAAATGTATTTGCATACTCCAAGCTTTCAATTTCTATGGTACCGTATTACCTCGAATTATCCCACCCTTGCATTAACCCCCCCCTCGAATTAACCCCCCCTCAAAATGGGCTGCGGAAATAATAACCCCCCCCCCCCCTCGAAATACCGCCCCCCAAATACAGTGTAAACAGTATGTACATCACAAATAACACAGTGTGTGAACTGTATTATGCAGAACACACGTTAAAACCGATGACTGAGTTATGTTAGGGAAGGGTTTATGTGTATATACAGTAGTATATGCCTATAAACACTCATACGCCTCTGACAATGTTGTATATTTCTACGTCTGAGTACAGGGAATTTTGTAAAATTTCTGGCGAAATAATAGACCCCCCCCCCCCCTCGAATAAACCCCCCCTCGAATTACCCCCCCTCAAAATTTGCTGGCGAAATAATAAACCCCCATGGGGGTATTTCGAGCTAATACGGTATATCAAAATAGGTTTTTTGTATATCAGTGCGATTAGAATCACACATTCATTTCATAGGCAAAATCACTCTGCTAGACCAATCACACCACATCCACATGCATTATGCACGTCACTCAACCACGTTTTGGACATTTATTCCTGCGAACACAGGCGCCCTTGTTTGCATCCAGCACGAAACCAGGGGGCAGTCCCAGACCCTGTAAAATGCCCTGTAAAACGTCAAATGTCATGCAAAGTGTCAAAAGTCATGGAAAATGCCCTGCAAAATGGCCAACGTACGTTTGCCATCGTGCAGGGCATTTTGCATGACTTTCGTCACTTTGCATGACATTTGACATTTTCCAGAGCTTTTTACAGGGTCTGGGACTGGCACCTGTGCGGCACGTGCAGCCGGCTGCCATGCAGTCCTTCTCGCACTTTCTAGCGTTCGGAGAGGTGCAGGTGCGCGCGCAGCCGACGCAGTCGCGGAAGATTGCGTTCGCACCGCATCGAATGGCTGTTGATGGTTATTCAGTGGACTGAGGCCTAGTACACATCTAAACCCATTATACATCTAAACCCGCCACCCATCTACCTAATTATATTCATCACACATCTAGGATAAAAACATTAGCGTATTATTTGACACCTACCTACCGTATTTCCTCGAAATACCCCCCCCCCCTCGAAATACCCCCCCCTCGAAATACCCCCCCTCAAAATGGACACTATGAACTTATAACCCCCCCCCCTCGAAATACCCCCCCCCCCAAATATAGTGTATAGAGAACGTAAATGACAAAGGCTGCGGTTTGTCATCTGGGTAATGCAAAACACACGTTAAAAACGATGACTATGTTATGTGAGAACAGTGATTATACGTCTACACACTTATACAAGTCTTTAGAGTCTTATAAATGGCGATTTTTGTTGCATTTTCGACATCTGCGTACGTTTCAGACGACAATTTAGTACTTGGTTTTCAGAAAATTTCTGGCGAAATAATAAACCCCCCCCTCGAAATACCCCCCCCCCCTCGTTTAACCCCCCCTCAAAATTCTCACTCTGAAACAATAAACCCCCCGGGGGTATTTCGAGGAAATACGGTAAATCAATCTAGCACTAAAAATGAACATGAATAAACCTGTACACTCCAAATTTATTTCAAAAAAACCAGTTCACCCACTCACGGCAGAAATCCTGTGTTCGGTAGTTGCTTATTTTAAAACCAGGCACTTTGTACTTATAGGTCCTGCAAGACTGCTCTATGAAAGCCAGGGAGTCACAAGCACCACCCCTTACTGGGTCATTTGGGTTGTTTGTTGCGCAGACATCCACACGACATTGGGCTATTGCAATGTCCATTTGCTGTTTTATGTAGTCAGGTACCCACCTGTTTGGTAAAATTGGGTTTTTTATTGTTTGCTGTGCAATTTTTGTGCATGCAACAAAATTAACTGATTTTCAATCTAAGTACATATCATAGAATATTTTTGCAGGGAAAATAACCCTCTATTGTAGCAGTTGGTCAGATCCAATTGGGAGGGCACATTCACCCTACAAATGCATGTCGGTGCATGTGCGTCGATGGCGCACCGCACACTGAAATTTTGAGTTCAGCGTTCGAACATTTTTGCACGCTGAACTACCAAACGCTGAAATCAAAATCTAAAGGTTTTTAAAGCGTAAAAATTCGGAATTTGTAATTCTTTGCGTAATTTACATTCGAGCCGAAATTTGTACGCTTCAAAAACGCTGTGTTCTTCAGATTTTGATTTCAGCGCGCGAAAAGGTTCGAACGCTGAACGCAAAATTTCAGTGTGTGATGCGCCAATGCGGCTGAACTTTACAAAATCTATCGGGCGTACGCCGTACCCTACAAATCTGTAGGGAGTATTAAATCTGGCCCCTGGGGGTATTCCTGATGTTTACCCTACTGGAGGGATAGATAGTTAAAAAGGTTGTTGTTGTTGTTTTTTGGGGGGTGGGTATGGTTCAAACAGGATTGACTTTTCAGGATCGGGATCAGGATTGTTTTTTTGAGATTTTGGGAACAGGATCAGGATTTGTTTTTTTGAGATTTTGGGATCGGGATTGGGATCGAGGTTGGCTTTTTGGGATCGGGATTGGGGTTGGCTTTTTCATATTTTTGGGATTGGGATCAGGATCAAGATTGGCCTTTTGGGATCGGGATTGGCTTTTTGAGATTTTCGGGATTGGGATCGAGATAAAGCCGGAATTACAGCTCAGATGCGTTTGACGTGAAATGATGACGTTGTAAAATTGATTACATCAAAAAAGACAAAGGTACAGCATTGAAATTTCAGAATTAGATAATTCTAGTAATTGTGCCTAATGTCCCAAAAAAATTTTTATCAAATAATCATTATTTAAGTAGTTATCAATTTAACCTCAAATTTTTTTGGTGACATAAAATGTTTGACGTGAAATGTTGACGTAGAATGTGTAAATTTTGACGTAAAATTAATTATTAATTATTAAATAATAATTATTGTCTTAATTTTTTTAGGACATTACACACAATTACTAGAACTATCACATTCTGAAATTTCAACGATGTACCTATGTCTATTTTGATGTAATCAATTTTACGATGTCATCATTTCACGTCAAACGCCACTGAGCTGTAATTCCGGCTTTAGGGTGTTAACAAAAACTTTTTGGTGGAAAAGGAAACGGAAGAAATTTCGCACTTGTTTGGTGGGGAGGTTAATGTGAAAGTACCTAACTATTAAGAGATAAATATGATTTAGTAACATAAAATGTTTTATTTTTCAGATTGGATGTGCTACATTGCATTGTAAAGTGTGCAATCAGTAGATTAAAGTCAACGTAAACTGGCCTGTTCAGGCTGCTCCGTGCCCTGTTGTAATATGCAGTTCCATAGCGCTTGAGTGCAATTTCACGCAGATAGTGCGTGTCATATGGACCGCTGAGGCAAGGCGTCATGGCTTCAGAAATTTTATCTTCACAGAGCTCTTTCATTTTGCTCACAATGATTGGATTGTCACATTTTGGTGCCCTTATAGTCTTCGGTAACTTTTTAAATCTGAAACATTTTAATCAGGGGCATTTTTCAAAAGTGAGGAGAAAAACTGCAAAGGTTTTGAAACAAGTGCTATCAAAAATGTTGCACCAATTCACCAATTGCTGTTTGAGTGTTTTTATAAAGTACACCGAATCAAGCAAAATCACAGTGTCTTGCTCCTGCTTTTTCATGTGTCCACACTAATAGTTCAAAACATATAGTAGACAATAGTCATGATGGTAGAATATTCATTACTGAACTAAATCTTATATAGCCCTGCTTTTGGGATGGCCAGCGCTTTTTTCCGAGCAATTTTTCCAAAAATGCACAAGGGTCCCAGCACTTTTTTATAATGTTTTTTTTTGCGCTGGCAAAGTTTTTTGGTACTTATGCACTAGGTATTTCGCAAGTGCACAACTTCACATACACATTACCATCAGAGGTAGTTTGATTTGTTTTGAGGCATTTTCAGTGTGAAAGCTTCCATTTGTTTATTCTATTGTGTTATGGCAAAAAAATAAGCCATTATGTTTTTTGTAGAATATAGGTAATATCCAGCCTGTTGGTCTGTTGTTTTGGCTGTTCTTCCTTAAAATGGACAATATAACCCTGGGTTGTTGGGGTGTACAATATAAAGAGTTCTAGAAGGTATAGAAGTTGATAGGGGGAACTGGTCTCAAAACACTTTAAAAAAGCTAGGTATATAAATACATATTTAACCTAAAACAGTGATTAAAAGGTGAAAATGGGATAAAACATTCCAAAGAATGTTCACCTGACTGCACTGCTGCGCAGTGTTTTGGGTGTGAAATGGGCTAAGTTAGACATGTTTGGACATTTTTTGAAAAAAGCAAAAAAGCACTTTTTATAATTGAAAAAAATGGCCATTGAAAAAAGTGCTATTTCCATCCCTAGTCCTGATTATTGAACACCATCTTATTTTGCATGCACAATTTGTCGTTGGGGGTATTTCAGTTGCTAGAAATACTGTGACATCATTAATACTAATATTTTGATGGAAATTTTAACTTTTTCTTTTTGAGTGGTATAGTTTTTCATCTGGGCATTGAGAACTAACTGAATGCGATCATCACTCAGCCATGCATGAACAAATTTTGACGTCATTAGTTGATCACCATAAATATAATTGGGAAGTTGCTCCCCATTTGGCAGCTGGAAATCATTTTTATAGTTTCCATCAAAAAAGCCCATTACTCCACTGACCTTGCCCAGGTATGGTGGTATCTGCAGTGCAATGTAGGGTTGGAATGTTGTTGAAATTGTGATATATCTTAGCTGAAACCACTTGCATGTGTAGTCAGTGTGATTGCATTTGGTTGTGTAATAACAGCAGTTCTGGGAATACATGAAGCACTAACACACCAGTCACAAGCATAGCTGACATCGAGGGTAAGCTACAATAAAGTATGTGGATACAATCTAATTTAATATTAGGCTCAAACCTCAACTTTTCTGTAATGTTTGATGTCATTTTTAGGGTGTCGAATTTCCGTTTCCGTTTTCCGTTTCCGCCTTTCCGCAGGAAAATGTTTTACCTTTCCGTTTTTCGTTTTCCGGCAGCCAAAAAAGTTTTACCTTTCCGTTTTCCGTTTTCCGGCAGCCAAAAAAATTTTACCTTTCCGTTTTCCGGCAGCTGAAATTGTTTTACCTTTCCGTTTCCGTTTTTCTGGCCCATTTTTCCATTTTCCGGCTGAAAATTTTTTACCTTTCCGTTTCCGTTTTACCAGGCCATTTTTTTCATTTTCTGGCTTGATTTTCAGTTTTCTGGTGTTTTTCCATTATTTTTCCAATCTGTATTTTTCTTTTTCCACTATGGTGTTTTTAACTAACAGGTTCTTGTGTCATTCATAATTTTTATCTGTATCCAAATCTGTAAAAAACACAAGTAATTTTGGACACATACTTTGCAGTCCGCTGAGTATCATCAAAGTTCACTTTTGCTAAATTCTTATTGTTGTTGTAGTGTATCTTTGCTACCTTTTGATGATTTTTTGTTGGTTCAGTTAAGCTTGAACTACAAGTGAAGTTACTGGCATGATCCATAGTTGCAGAATGTACAGCTACCACAATCAAAGCCAAACAGGCAAACATGCATGCAGGTTTTCCTTCTGCAAATTTGTCCATTTCCGTGCAAATTTCACTTTATTTTTTTCTGTTTCCGTTGAAAATTTTGCTTTCCGTTTTCCGTTTTCCGGCATTTCATTTTTCCGTTTTCCATTTACCGGTGAGTGAAATTTTTACCTTTCCGTTTTCCGTTTTCCGGCAGAAATTTCTTTTTTACCTTTCCGTTTTCCGTAAAAAATTTTGTTTGACACCCTAGTCATTTCTGGAACCTTTTGAAGTGAGTGCCAATTGGCAACAGTAAAAAAGCTCCGAGCACAAATGGCATCAAATAACATTCAAATTAATGGTACCAGTGTAGTATTTGATTGAATTACTAAATATTGTAATAATTCAATCAAATACTACACCAGGCAGTTTGCATCAGAGATAAGGGTGCCATGTGAAAATGGCAACATGGACTAGCATGCTTTTCATCATCACACCAGGCGGCAACAGGAGGAGAAGATTGTGAGCTGGTGCCATTCTGCTGGAGCTACATTTTTTTAAGAAGATCATGGAGGAAGTTGTAGTCAGGTGGCAAAGGTGCATAGGCTCCAAGGGGGAGAGGGGGGGGCTATTTTTAGAAGAAGAGGCAGAATGATCAATCCTTTAGTGAGAGTAGTGACAGCAATGACAATATGACTAGGCTTATGATGTGATAGCTAATGTTGGTTGGTGCTGGCACATTGCCAACACTGGTGGCTTACACTAGCCAAAGCTTCATGATCACAATTTAAAGCAGCATCGAGCTAGAGCACCACTTGTACATCAGTTCCGCAGTGGGTGGAGCTATAGGGGTAAAATTTTAGGTGAAAACTCATAACACCTGATATCTTAGCCTGTAAAATTTTTATGACCATAGCTTACCCCTAGCGCAAATGGCGAGCACTGCCCGGGGACTTTTCAGCAGGACCATGTACTTACAATGGCTGCTGTGCAAGCACAGTCACTAACCTTTGGTAAGTAAAGGTACACTCCAGTTCCCATAGCTTCGACCATAATCTTGAGGCCAACACTTGTGGATATCGCCACACTAGAACATTCTGGGCATGCTCGATGTTGCACACGGTCCACCTGAATGAAACCATTTTCTGCATTGCCCTTTTTCCATGACCATGGCAAGGGCACTTCAACACCATTGACCTGTAAAAGTGGTTTCTTTCATAAATGAACTCACAACTGATTCAACTGACAAGAAAGGTAGTATTTCAAGTCATAAGTTCTTTTGTAGTTGGTGATTAAATGATGTATATATTATAAAATGAAAATTCTTAAGAAATTTACTTGCCACGTTAGTGATAGTTTTTCTTGTCCAGTGTGCGTAAAATAATGACTTTACCAAAAGATCTTCTACTGCCTACACTGCAAGAAAACTGTCTAAATACATAACACAGCAACAATATAAATATGATGGTTGTGCTTATAAAAGTACTGATCTACAAATTTTTCAAATTTGAGTTAGGACCATTTTTGGGGTCCCCATAAAAATGCGCTTCAAAAAAATCTATAATATGCGGGGGGGGGGGGGGTGAAATTCAATTTTGAGATATGGGGGGTCAAAAAAAGCAAAAAAAAGCAAAATACAGTTTTTGAAATTTCAAAAGTACTGATCTACAAGCTATTTCAGCTTTTGTATTTTTAAAAGTACCGATCTACACACATTTTTCAAAATTGTACTTCTAAATGTACCCATCTGCACTTTATTTTTTGTGCTTCTAAAAGTACGGATGTCAGCTCGGCACCGTCAGCAGCAAAAACTCAATTTGTGATTTTTTACTATGGGTAAAAGTACAGATCTACATGGTCCGGCTGAAAAGTCCCCGGGCAGTGCTCACCATTCGCGCTAGGAGTAAGCTACGGTCATAAAATTTTGACAGGTTAAGATATCAGGTGCCTTGAGTTTTCACCTAAAATTTCACCCCTCTAGCTCCACCCACTGCGGAACTGTGGGGGTTACAATTTCGGTCATTTTGTACTGATGTACAAATGGTGCTCTAGCTCAATACTGCTTTAAGTTGTGATCATGAAACTTTGGCTAGTGTAAGCCACCAGTGTTGGTAATGTGCTGATTATATTCAACACTTTTATCAACATCATTGCTATTAAGGTAAAATTAATATGCAGATCAGGGTGATGTGCAAGAAACGTGGGAACCGTGATTGATGTTTTTGGTGATCATCTGAGATCATGTTGCAATGCAGTGATTTAAATGTTGTTTTGAAATGGCCAGTAAGTGAGTTATGTGTTTAAAATTTCCCTATGTTTCATTACTAATCTGTAGTGGACACATTACCTGTGTTCAACAGCAGTGTGCATGCAAAATGCATCCTGTAAATATTAATCACTTTTTGAGAAGGAGAGGCAGAATGATGAATTTGGTAGTGAGAGTAATGACAATATGGACTAGGCTTATGATATCATAGCTAATGTTGGGTAGTGCTGGCACACTGCCAACACTGGTGGCTTACACTAGTCAAAGTTTCATGATCACAACTAGCATTGAAAAAATCTCTGGGAGATTTATATTTAAAAAATCTCAGAAAATCTCAGAAAATATAAGATTTTCTGAGATTTATATTTTTTCCATGATTTTCCAGAGAGATTTAATTATATTTTCTTCTGATTGAGAAAATCTCTCAAGAAAATCTCTCTATATTTGCCCATTTTCACCTTCAAATTCACTAGTACATGTGCTTTTTTGCCAATTTTCAGCTATTGTTAACTACCATATTATCTCGAAATACCCCCATGGGGATATATGATTTTGCAAGCAAAATTTTAGGGGGGTTAATTCGAGGGGTGGGGTCAATTCAAAGGAGGATAATTCGACATACTATGGTATATATTTGCTAATATACCCATTTTTGGCTTTTTCCCCCTATTTGTAGTTTTTCCTCCCCTTTTTCTGTTCTATGGCATGAAAGAGCCAATAAAAAAGTCCATCTGAAGTACAATTTCTGTACTCAAGTACTTTCAAACAAAAGACACACTAGAGTTAAAATCTTTCACACAAAAGACACACACTATTATAAACAAAAGAGAGTACTGGTACTTTTCAGAGGAAATTTAGATGTATTTACTTTAGTACTCAAGTATATGTATTTTTGTGTAAACGTAAATATGTTTTAACCCCACCTGAACCATACTGAACCCCTGCAGTCCCATGAAGACCCAGTACTCAAAAGTACGGGGGCTGTACCGGAGGTCTACATTGGCACTGGAGGTTGCTGTTTACTTGTGCACCGGGTAAATTTGTGCACTGGGTTCTAGCTATTTTAACAACTAAAAAGTTGACAGCATGCTTTGGAAATATAGTTACCAAATTTTGGTGAAAAGGTCCTCTGATAAATTCTCTGGGGATTGTCAGATTCTGTTGGAAAGCAATGTATTCTTCTACAAGGAAAAATGTACCCAAATCATATTTTTGTTCATTATTCAGATACTACATGGTAGTACAGAATGCTGTCAGTAACAACACATAATGTGCTTAATATCTACTCTAAATGGTTCAAACACCTTGAAATATCAATAAAATTATACTTTAAGTTGAGTGATTTTATGAGATTTTTTTGAACTGCAAGAGATTTTCTCAGAGATTTAATTATATTTTCAAAAATGACCCAAGATTTAATTATATTTTTTCTTGAGAGATTTTCTGAGATAATATTTAATTATATTTTCTCAAAATCAGTCGTTTTTTTCAATGCTAATCACAACTTAAAGCAGCATTGAGCTAGAGCACCATTTGTACATCAGTACAAAATGACCGAAATTGTAACCCCCACAGTTCCGCAGTGGGTGGAGCTAGAGGAATGAAATTTTCGGTGAAAACTCAAAACACCTGATATCGTAACGTGTTAAAATTTTATGACCGTAGCTTACCCTTAGCGCGAATGGCGAGCACTGCCCGGGGACTTTTCAGCCGGACCATGTACATCTATCTGATTTTGTGCTTTTAAAGGTACCGATCTACATGCTATTACCAATTTGTTCCTTTAAAATGTACTGTACTACAAAAAATACGATTCACTAAATGTTATATAGCTAGTGTTATGTGTATAAACAATGATTATACCCATGCATGTGGATACCCAACAATATGGCCAAAATACCCATACCCAAAATTCACATACCCAATACCGGCTTACGTACCCTATCCCCCGATGGACATCTTACTCCCTGGGATGATATAGCCCTCGAGGACTACATCACCCGGAGGACTACTTCGGCCCGACTTTTATAACGTGGGATGATGTAGTCCTCCATACAAAATATCTAATTACACTATTGGGGCATCTGTTGGGGGGCCATGGGAATGTGTTTTATACTTCCTTTTATTTATTGCAATGCAAGAACACTGCTTGCATCAGATCAAAAATATTTATTGACGCGTGGCACGCCACAATTATGCACGCGTCTGTTAGGCCTATTGACATCGATTATCGGTGTGTCCAATTGTGGGACTTTCGCCATATTGGATTATTGCGAGGTCAATGGCGTGTGCGGAAAAATACGTCCGCCACCCGAATTATGTAATTCGCGTGCAGACGTATTTATAATCGGATTATTGATTGCGTGGGGAATGCATGCAACTTCAATACTCAATTTCTCGGCCATTTCATTTTGCATTCCTTTATAAATGCAGTGTTTAATGCAACACAGACAAAAAGCGAATGCTGCAATTAAACCCTGCCACGGCCAAATTGCATGAACACTTAAAATGATCAGAATCACATGGAGATTGCATTTTTATGTTCAGATTATTAAGAATTTGGTAAACTCATGCTAATCATAACAGACAAATCGCCAATATACTACAGACAAAACGCGAATGCAACACAGACAAAAAGCGAATGCAACACAGACAAAACGCCAATGGATCACAGACAAAATGCTTTGGCATTTTGCTGTGTTGCATTGGTGTTTTGTCTGTGTTGCATTCGCTTTTTGTCTGTGTTGCATTCGCGTTTCGTCTGTGTTGAATTGGCGTTTTGTCTGTAGTATATTGGTGATTTGTCTGTCATGATTACCATGAGTTAACCAAATTCTTAATAATCTGAACACAAAAATGCAATCTCCATGTGATTCTGATCGTTTTAAGTGTTCATTGGTGAAAATCGGCTGAGAATAGGCAAACTTACCCATGCAATCGATGCCAATAGGCCTAACAGACGCGTGCGTAATTGTGGCGTGCCACGCGTCAAAAAACATTTTTGATCTGATGCAAGCATGTCGCGGGCAACGGGTCAATGTAAGGTCAATATAAAGCAAGGCCGCGTGCCGCATGCCGCGGGTCAATGTAACGCATGCAGTCGGTAAAATATATATAATGGGTTGATATAGTCCTCATACAAAAAGGGCTGTCTGCCGATATAGTCCTCGAGGACTATATCATCCCCCGGGGTAAGAAGTCCATCGGGGGATAAAAACCTGTAATCCCCAATACCCATGTATGGGTGTTGCATACTCCAAACTTTTAATAGCGATTATCTCAAAATCGATTTTTTGTAGATTGGTATTTACATATAGAAGCACACCTTCATATTGTGTAACAAATATTTACCTGGAAGAACCTCTCATCAACACCATTTATTGTCAGATTCAGATGCACACCAAAAATCTCGACTTCCAGAACATGCGGCATGGAAGCCTCAAAATCATCCCACTGACCACTGATGCAATCACTAAACACACACCTGAAATTGCGTAAACTACAAGGTGCGGCAATTTAGACCTACGTCCTAGATTTCGAATAACTAGTCACTGGCTTGTCGGATTCACATCAAATTTTAGGTCAACATCAACAACTATATAGGAAAGGATCCCTGAAAATATGGCTGCGATAGGCCCACTCGTTCTCAAGTTATTCATGCGGGTGGTGATAAAATCACAATTACGCGTTTGCATGAAAAACTTGAGAACGAGTAGAGCTATCGCTGCCATATTCTCATGGATCCGTTCCTTATTAGTTGTTAATGTTGACCTAAAATTTGATGTTAATCCAACCACCCAGTGACAAGTTATTCGAAAATTGCCGCACCCTGTATTACTGTATTTCGTAATATCCGATATTCCTAATATGGACATAATAAGTTGTCCGTTTTTTAGAGTGGACGGAAAAGGGTCAAATGGACAGTTGGTCAAATGGACGGGGGTAAAAATGTCGTGGGGGGAAACGGTCCTACTACCCTGTATTTCACATGCATTCGGAACCCATTTTCCTGCTGCGTTGATTCTCACTAAATATTTCTATAAAAGGCCACCATCATAGTCGGCGTAAGTGCTTGTGACATTGTGAATGTCACAAGCGGAATTTTTGGTGTCACAAGCAGAAATTTGGGTGTCACAATGTGTGACATTCACAAGCAGAATTTGAAATTTTTGATGGTCCCTCACACATATAAATTCACTCCTCGATTCAACATTCTCTGTACTAGAGAATGAATATCAAATCTGCATTTCCCGTGAAATCGGTTTGCGCGCGGCGCCCAAAATGCAAATCACGACACATTCATAGCATACCTAAATACAAACGTGTGTGCAGCTGTCAGCTCGGCGCAGCACACCTTTTGCTGCCAGCGGGGCAGCATTTTTTTAAAATGTCTCTATCGGTTGCCAATAGCGTATCGCTTTTTTGTCTGTGCTGTCGTATTTAGCTTGTGTTTATGTAAATGTCCATGTACAAAGAAAGGATGAGAGTGGTATTGAAAGTGCTGCAGTTGGGGAACAATGTCAGTACTTGTTTATGTTGGTCATTTTATTGCATTTTCATCATTACTCGATTGCATTTTGAGATTTTGATAATTGCAGATTCTTTTACTGGTTAACCATATACACATAAAATTTGCATTTTAGAACAACTTGTCATACAGGCTGTGTGCAAACAATGTTTCGGACAAAAAGTCAAACAGCATGCAGCAAGTCCTTGACATCCTGACAAATGCTAATCTTATGCGATTAGAAAAACTGCACCAGTTGCAAAAAGTGGTCCACCTGGTGCGCCTCTACCCGGCGACCACAGCAACTAATGAGCGTGGTTTGGGGGCATTGAAACGCCTCAAATCAGCTCTACGCAGCACTCTTTCACAAGAGCGTCTCAATGTGATTGAAATACTGCACATGAACAAAGACATATTAAGCAGGGTATTGAACAGTGATGTCGCAGCAAAGTTTGTAGGCAAAAGTCAAGCTAGGCGAACTTTTTTTGGGCGGTTTTAGGGCTGTTTGTCAATCGCTGCACACATGTATGTTCTTTTCTGAGTGTTTTACATACATTTGTTTGAGTATCACATGCCTGGGCTGTCAATAAAGTAAGTGTGTATATGTACCAAGAAGCATGAAAACCTAAGCATACCTAGTAAAAAAGTGTCACAAGGTCAAATTTTGACCAAAGTGAATGTCACAAGCAGAAATTAGGACCTTGCGCCGCCTATGGCCACCATTCTCTTCACTCGAATATTGAACACTCCACTGAGAAGAATTTTATTCAGATATAATGGAATCAAGGGCCATAGAGATACACTGTAAGTAAATCCTGAGACAAAACCCCCTAAAATAGCTCTCCCTGTTATCCGAGTGAGGAAAAAGTAATGCCCCCCTCGAATAGCCCCCACTCTCTCGCTGGAAGGTGCTAACGTACTGGTTAGTCAAGTAAATCTTGAATGGTACAAAGTCAAAATCTTTGTTTCCTTCAAATTGTGCCAGAATGTGCCGACCCAAGGTCATTGATCCAAATTGGTTCGAATCCCATGTTGCATACATGGGATCCCCAAACACTCCTGCTTGAGCACATCCTGCATGGTTGCATTGGTGGGTGAAAGTTTATATTAGGTGCAGCTCTGCTCAACGATGGGTGAGTTCTCAAAATAAAAACACTTTCTGTATTTTGAGTTTTTCAAAAATGAATCTCTGTGTTTTGAGTTTTTTCCATGAAAAAAACTTGAGTTTCCATGTTTTATTTCTGTGTTTTTTGAAAAAACTTGAGTTTTTTGGTAAAAACTCAAGTTTTTTTAATAAAAACTCAAGTTTTTTAGTAAAAACTCAAGTTTTTTAAGTAAAAACTCGAGTTGTTTTACAAAAAGTTGCATTTTACAGCATTTTACTGTTGAAACAATGGTTTTCTTATCAAATATTGGTTTTGCATACGTTTTGTTGTGTATTGAAAATTTTCATTAGTTCACTGGAGGTAAGCAGTATACAAGAGCCTTTTAACTTACAAACGGATACTTATGGCCGTGAAAGTTATGTCCCAGTTTTGTGGACATATTCCGGACAGTTATGGAGTGAATGAGAACAAGTGAGGTGATAACCGAAGTGGGTTACGGTAGTGAAGTAACAAGTGAGGTCATAACTGTCCGGAAAATGTCCACAAAACTGGGACATAAGTTTTCTGAGCCATAAGTATCCGTTTGTAAGTTAAAAGGCTCTTGTGTATTGTGTTTTAGTAGTTTATTTAGAATAAAGAAGACTATGTTGTTTTGTGTCATCTCAACGGTGGAATATAAAGGGTATTTTTAATTATAATCTAAAGATGAAATCTCTGTGATTTGATATTGTCTATAGATTTTGAATTTCAGACGTTTAGGCATGATGAAAGTTATGAGATAACTGATTGTTCAAACTGATAATGTTTTGTTTTATGCATGTGCACACAAATAGACAGATTGTTTATGAAATGAATAAGTGTGTCTGAGTTTTTGAGTATGGGTGTGTCTTTGATGTTTATGGATATGTTTATAATTTGATATTTATCATGGTTTAATGTGTCTGGCAACTTGATATAAATATGAGCATATTTGGTGAAGGTTCATTCAAGATGTTTTTAACAAATAAGAACATTAAAAAATCAACAATTCATGGAACAATAAGGCTATTATTCTGTTTGCATATTATCCATATTTGTGCAAATAGTGGAAGAGTGTATAATACAATCATTAGCTGAATCAATAAGTTTATGGCAAATATGAAATTGTTCTTTTATTATTCTAGTTTTCTTATCAATTGTTGTATCATATTTAAAATCAAAATGAAATTTGTGCCTATGAGCTTCTGGTACAGTATCTCTAACATTGAGAATAAAAGTTCTCCAATTATAACCTGGACAACCCATACGATTGAAGTATTGTATATCCTTATGTACATAAACAGAAATGGTACATATCTTAGCTCTAACAGTTATTTCAGCTAGTCTATCATGATACAGGCACATATGAATAAGTGATCTTACAAGCAATACATTGGTACAATATAAGGATAGAATTAATTGATTAGGCTTAAATTGATTAAGTATAGAGGTTATATATTCCATTGTATAACTAAATGCAAATATTGTTCCTTGACCTACTGCATATACAGCTAATTCACACATTTTTTCTTTTTTAGCAAAGAATGGCCATAGTTTTTTCATGTAATAGGTACAGTCACTTAACATTTCATCTCTTATAATAAAACATACTCTTTTTATATTGTGACACCATTTAATCATATTCATTATGTGCTCTGGCACATCATCACCAAATTGAATACAAGTTTTGAAACAATCAGTGCTACCACTACCAAAGTAATTAATAAGTAGTTTTAATTGACCTTGTGGAGTTATCAGTCTAGTTTGGAATTCAATTAAAGTAATCATTTTATGTTTCATAATAGTTATTGTATGATTACTATCAAGTAAGTGGATAAGTGTTTGTTGAATGTAATATTCTTCTGTGTTTTCATCAGCACGTTTTTTTGTAGCCACATTCTTTATCAGTTCTAGTGTAAAACTCATGGGTACATATGCTAGAACAGCTGCTCCAACTTCCAATGGAATACCCTTCTTGAAGTATTGCATCATATTCTGTAGCCATAAGTATTCACTCTGAAAGTTTTTAATAGTGTCATGATCAGTTTAATGATATTTATTTGAGAGTAGACTTACCTTTTTAATGTACATTTTCTTGCCATTAATAACTTGTAATACTGCAGGTGACATTCCGTGACTGTTTGCCATGATAGAATATGTCTTTAGCTTCAAGTTCTGTTAATACGCGACGAAAGCAAATATTAGCAAATATAGCTAGTACGTCTTCTGCGTCAGGAATTCTATATGATAGAGGTTTTTTTCAAATTTTCAAACCGGTATCTCAATATACAGAAAAATATAAATTGAATTTGGATGCATACAGAATTATATTTAAGAATTTGAACAATCATCCAAATATTGCAACTGTTCTTTCAGAGGCAATAGACTGTACTTTCAGGTAATACTATCTACTTTTAAACATTTTGTATGTCTTATCTATCAAATCTTTTCTTCTTTTTTATCATGAAGGCATAGTGTTGGTGATCGTCATCCATCAAATGTTTATGTTGGTGTTTCTTTACAGCATGAAAATTTACCAGAATGTGTGTTTTTTGTTTGAAATTCCTTTGATGTTTCACATGCATTTATTAATTGTTGTTGTTTTTACAGCGTACATAGAGCATTTTCATCTGGGATCAAGATTTAGTTGCATTGGTGCTGCCCAAGATATTGTCAACTTGTTAAACTCCAATCAGACAATAAATTTATCAGACAATTCATTGTATCTATTTGTGAATGTAATTGGTGAGTTTGTTCAATTTTTAATGTTATTATTTTCATTAATATATATATATATTTCATAACATGCAGAACGATAATGACTGATCAGCCTGGTTGTTCACATTATCCAACAAATACAAGTGATAATCAAAGTGCAATTAGAATAGCATCTGATTTTTCTGATTCCGACAATGAAGATCTAAGCAATTTAAAAAATTATGGTAATGTAGGTAGACTAAGTGGTGGAAAAAGACGCTCAGTTTATCAAGATGTCACAACAGCAAGATTACGTCAGGCCATGTTAAAAGGAAAAAAGCGTAAGCATTGTGAATATGTGGTTGCATCAGAGCAGACTCTTGTTTATGCCATATGTTTGGCAGTGGCCAAGTTTAGGGCTTTCAATCCAGACAGAGGGAAAGAATCAAAAAATTATTGGCGTCGTGTAAGGCGTCATTGTGAAAAATGTCCATCAATAGAGCTTGAAAAATTAGCATGTCGTTTACGTATAGAGGCAGAATTGCCACCTTCAAACATTTTCATAGGCTTAGATTTTTTAGAGCGTATAGAGAGAGCTCCAATGTTACATGGCATTTCAATTAGAGTGTTTAAAGAAGGAACAAAGGAACAAGTATGGGGTAAATTCAAGTATCCAGTTAACAATCATGTGATTAATTTATGTTTATATCACCATGGTGGCTTCATATTTTTTGCTGTAATTTGGGGCATTGTGACATTTCTGAGTGCCAGAGGATATTGTGAAACATGTAAAGAGATTCAGTTTGATTTAAAAAGGCTGGTTTTTTCAAGTGACAATTTTTTTAATTATGACAATTACAATAATTGTGTATTTATAATTACAGACATGATTGTCCCTTTCGATGCAATTATTGTGCAATTGTAAGAGTTGGATCTATTTATGGACATACAAGTTCACAGTCAGATTGTGAAAAGGTTTTTGGTGAAGATCGAATATGTCCAGATTGTTTGAGAAGATTTTTTTCAGCACAATGTTTTGAGTAAGTGCATTATATTTATTAATATGAGATGATTTATCACTTTAATAAGTGTAATTGGGCTTACAGGCAACATTTACATGTGCAAGGAACAGGCCGATGGGCAATGCCAAAGTGTTATAGTCAACGTTACTGTTTAAGATGTGGTCACTATTTCAGTCTCAAGAAACAGCAAAATGGAAGTTATTTAAACATGCATAAATGCCCAGAAGAAAGACTATATATTTGTAATTTTTGTAAACAAAAAATTCCCATGAATGATTCACACTTGAACTGTTTTCTACCAATTTTGAAACCAAAGAAAATTCAAAAATCAAGATCAATTGTATTTCTTGATTTAGAAACAAGGATTTGTGAGAGTACAAATCAACATGTGGCAAATTTGTTGACTACTGTGAGGTACGGCTTGATTGTCTTATAATTTCATAATTAGAGAATTTGTGATAGTGTAAACATTTTTTATTATTACAGTTCATGTTCACGTTGTTGGCGAAAGGATATGTACGACTCCTGCAATAATAAAAAGTGTGGGAAAGCAAGAGTGTCAGTCTGGCAGGGTGAAAATTGTGTTGAGGAATTTGTTGAGAATTTTTTCTCAATGGGTAAATTAAACATATTTTGATTTTTTCATAATTTTATTGAATTATAATATTGTTTGTTATTATTTTCAGAAAATGCTGATGCAACAATAATCAGTCATTTTGGAAGCAGATTTGACTTTCAGTTTTTATTATCTGCTCTTGCAAGTCAATGTAAAACTCCAGAAAAGACATTTACTCGTGGGAATAGAATTTTATATGCCAAGTTCAAATGTGGTATAAGATTGATTTGCTGGGCTAATTACATACCCACATCGTTGGAAAATTTGTGCAAATCTTTTGACGTTCCAGTTTCAAAATCGTGAGTTTGTTTGAAAAAACTTCTGACTTATATATGACCAGTTATCATGTTTATTTTACAGGTTTTTCTGTTATGATTTGAATGAATTGCATGTACAAGATGCATTTTGTCATTTGAGACCTACCTGGGAATTTCCAACTGGTGGCAGAGATATTGATGCATTTGAAAGGTATCATAGTGAACACTATGACAAGGTTTTTCCAGTTGCACAAGAAATGTCAGTATATTGTCAGAGAGATAGTTATGCATTAAGTTATGCCGCCATGAGATTCCGTGAGGAACTGATCAATTTGGTAAATGTAGATTTATTTGCAGAGACAGGAACATTTACCATTTCAGGATTGGCACTTAGAGTTTTTCAAAGTAAGTTATATTTGAAAGATTATTGTTTATAGTAAACTAATTTGAATAAATTTTCAGCTCAATATTTGCAAGAAAACACTCTATGTATTTATCGAGGAGAAAGTCTCATGGACCGTAATAGTCGTTTTGCTACAGCATTTCTTACGGCCTATGGTCGATATTTTGGTGTGAGTTATTTTTTTATTAATGAATTTGACTATATGAAAACAGTCGGGTATTTTTTTTTTACAGTCTCATATACAACATGCTGGCAATGGTCGTGAGATGGTGGTAAATTGTGGGTCTAATAATTTCAAGGTTGATGGTGTTGAATATGAACAGAATTCAGATCAAATTGCAACCTTAATTGACATAAATGGTTGTTTTTGGCATGCATGCCAAATATGTACAAATGACTTACATGCAACAAAGTTTGTTCTTTATAAATGTAACATTTATAAATGTAATTAAATGATAATTTTACAGGCCGCACACATTGTTCGGAGGAAAAACGCCACTTCAAGTTCGAGAATTGAATTATTTGAGAGCCAATAAAATTGCTAAGGCTATTTCACCCATACATTATGATGTTTACTGGGAACATGAATGTCGCAATATTTTGAGTACTAACAGATTGATGAAACAGTATTTTACAGATGCGTTAGCCGATAAACCTTTGAATGTATATGATGCAAATTTTGGTTAGTAAAACTGTTTTAAAATGTGATGGCATTTTTTTATTTTTTTATTTTTTTCAGGTGGAAGAATTGACACATTTCAAATTGGAATCTATGATAATATGAATGTGAACATGCCAAAGGCAGATTTTTTGGATTTTTGTAGTTTATATCCAGCAATGTGCTTAATGAAACCAATGGCCCATGGACCTGGCATAGTATGGTCAGAAGGTTCAATTCATGGTGATTTAAATGAATGGATTATGGTAAGTTTTTAATTATGTTTATATATCTGCATTGTTAAGTTTTGAAATGTGCTTGTAACATTTTCAGAATAATTTAGGTGTGGCAAAGGCATGGGTTCATTATCCTAGATCAGATATTTTTGTACCACCACTACCATTTTGAGCTAATCTACCAAATGGTGATGAAAAAATATTCTACAGTACATGTGCATCATGCTGTGTACAGCAAAATATGAATATATGTACACATAATTTTGAGGAACAAATTTTCAGAGGAACATGGACTACGGTAAGGTTTATGATTAAATACATATATATGCATACAATATAAGTTGAAAAATACAAAGGTTGAATTGAGTGCTGCAATTAAACATGCTGGTCTTAAGGTGATCCGAATTATTTCTGCACGCATTTATGAACCTCGGGTATGGACAAAGGAGAATGGTGCAGATTCTGGTTTAATCAGTGCATTCATATTGGAGTTTTACAAATTGAAATGTCAAGCAAGTGGTTAGTTCACTGTTAAAATTTTTTATTCATAGAAACTTATTATTTTAATTTTGTTTTTCTAATGCAGATGTACCACCTAATAAAACAGCTGAGGAATATTCAAATGAAATTTTTGAACGGTTCGGTATCAGGATTCCACCAGAATCATTTCATCCAAATCCCGTAAAACGTTCTGTGGCCAAACTAATGTTAAATTCATTGATTGGAAAGTTTGCACAGAAAAAAGGACATGTGAACACAGATTTTTATCATGATCGTGACAGTTTACTTAAAATGTTGGAAAATCCAAATGTCAATGTTCATTGGCTACAGGTATATTGTTCATTTTTTTAACATACTATATTCTTATTAATTAATGTAAATACTTATATTGACAGCATTTTGGATCAGCTGATGCAACAAAACTAGGACAGGAATCTGTTGTAATGCTTCAACATTCTCTGGATCAAGACTCTAGTTTGAGTCATGTTGGTCCAAACAATGCATTTAGCATGCCAATTATCACAGCATTGGTTACTGCTCATGCTAGAGTTGAATTATATGAGGCAATGTTAAAATTGCCTGAGGAGTCATTACTTTATACTGACACGTTAGTTGTAAAGATAATGATTGTTCACAAGTGCTTAAAAATTTCATTATTTATTTTGTAGAGATTCAATTATGACTTTGGATGGAACTAATTTGCATGAGTTATGTGGTCATTACCTGGGACAATTAACACCTGTTTTGAAGGACAGATACCATTTAAATCATGTTTGCATTGTTGGGGTATGTATTTCAATTATCATGGTAAATACATAGTTTAAAAATTATTTGATGCATTTTTTTCAGCCAAAACAATATGCATACACTGCAAAGCATTGTTCCAGTGGTGAAACATATAGAACGGTACGATTACGTGGCTTTGCAAGTTCTGCAGAGGTGGATGATCAGGGCTTTGGAAATCGAAAACCTGCTGTGACATATGAGAATATGTGTGATGCTGTAAAATCACTATTAGAAAGCACTTCAGTCAAGAAACTTGGAGTAAATCAATTAAACTTTATATTAACTAAGGATTTTAGAGTGTGTTTAGATGGTCGACAAAAAACTTATAAGCCTGTATCAAATAAGCGTTTTTTTATTCCCCCAGGTGTTGGCGGGGCAAAGGTTGTGCGTACATATCCCTTTGGTTATAATCGTCTGTAGTTTTATTTATTATTATTATTATTATATTTTTTCTATGCCATTTTATACTAGTTGACAAAAAAAAAACTAATAAAAAACACATACAGGCATTTAATTATAATTATTATTGACTAACATTCCAAACTATCAAAATTGATTTGTCAAATTCTTCAGCAATTCCTTTACATTCTATTCAATTATCATCAGCATTGGAAAGGTCATTACCACTAACATCAGCAACTACAGGTGGCTTTCAGCTTGACTCAGTTCGAATCATCAAGGAAACTGAATATCAGCACTTGATAAATTGTCAAAAGCAATTGGACTATTTAAAAAGTTTGTTTATTTCAAACCTATTACAAAGCAATAAATAGTAATAATTATATTTTATTTATTATCCTACAGAATGTCCAATAATACCACAAATGCTGGCAACTGGGATGATGATGTTACATACATCGGACCACCCAGTAACACAGGAGGTACAGACAACACAGTCACAGCAAATAAGCCGAGCAGAGGCGGTGGGCGTGGTGGGGGGCAGAGAGGACGACCAAAAGCATCAATTCTTGGTGGAAAAAATGGAAAAGGAGATAAACCAAAACTTATGTCCATCACTTCAACAATTGGTAATGAGACCACCCCCCCTGGTATGTTATATTGACAATATGTTTTTTGTAAAATATAATCTTACAAATCTTTCAGAATATCTCAATTCACGAGAAGCCAATGCAATTCACAAGAAACAGATGGGACGTGGGGGGCATTCCAGCAGTCTCATCAACAACAATAGTGCACACAAAGGTGGGGCCAATGGAAAGACAGCCACAAAAGATCAACAAGATCCTCCAGAACATGAGCAGCAAGAACAACAGGAAAATCAAGAAGGAGAATGGTGGGATGAAATAGATGTCAATTCCAGCGACAATAGTGAGAATGGGTTTGAATATTGTGGAAGTGATTTACAAATGCTAAGGCGTACAAGACCAAGAAGACTTGAAACAGATATTATTGGATTATCACATGTAGATGACAGTGGACAAAAACAACAACAACAACAAGGAGTGAAAAGACAACAGCCACAGAAAGTAGTAGAAGATCCAAAAAAGGGTGCAAAGAAGAGAAAACAGGATGTAAAAGGAGATTGTTCAGAGTGGAGTGAAACAATGGTTGTGGCTAGTAATGAAGATGAATTATTGGAAAGTCAAACCACTGGGAATAATGAGGAAGAAGAAGAAGAAGAAGCAGATGACGGCATTCTGAATGAGGCTTTTGATAACATAGAAAATGAACAACCAAAAAAGGATTCTACACCAAAAACAAAGGGTTCTGCTGGAGATAGAAAATATGTAGGTCTGACAGAATTTGAACGCGGTGTAGCCCGCATCGATACATTTGGGCGGACATCACATCTTGCTCGTTGGTTGTTTTTTTATATTTGATGTAAAACCTTAATAAAAGTATGTTGCATTTTTTCTATTACAGGTGGAAATTCAAAACTGTTTGACATTCCATTTATGAAAAAGGATGTGCTCAGTGGACCTCCATTCCCTCTAACACCACCTAATGGCATCATCATCTGGCTTTGTAGGACCTGTCGTGATATTTCTCAGCGAACAAAGGGGAAGGCATATCACAATGGACGTGTTATATTCACTGTTGACTTGTGCAAGGTTAATTTATTATGTATTCAATGAAAACACTTCATAATGAAATCAAATTTAATGTTTTTTTATTTTTTACCTAGCCATGTCGAACCCTGAACTGCGAGGTGCGGGATTGTTTTGCCAATCAAGAAAGTCTATATGGTACAATGTCAACTACAGACATTAAAGAGGCACATAAAAAGTTTCCATATCAAGAACAATATACTCAACTGGCCAGTGCCCCATTCACTTTGACACGTACTGAGGTCCTTGTGATTTTGATGTGTGAATATTGCAGGTATGCAATTTATATATATTTTGTATTATAATTGATTATATAAACAAAAACCAAATGTTGTTTTTAGGGTTGTAACATCGGCTCGGAAAAGTACTCGTGATGTGAATGGAAGATGCCGGGTTAGTTTATTGCATATTCATATTTAATTATAAATAATTATTTTTATTAATTTAATTTTGATATTACAGCTGACAATTGATTTATGCCAAAAATGTGCTGATGTGAATGGTGAAGTATGCATGTCACTACATCCAACAGAAGCAGAATTGAATCGATCAAAAAGTAAACGAGAGTATTTTGCTGGTATGGATAATAACAGTGGTAGTAGTAGTGATGTCAAAGTGATACACACACATGGAAAGTGTGTACGTGATTAATCATGACTCATGTATTGACATATATGCATGTGATTTTTAGGCTTTTTAGGCATGTAACAAAATCATTTGTTGTTCATTATTGACCTTTTATTGTTTTTTGTTTTTGTTTTCATGTTTACTATTATAATTATTATTGTTTTAAAGGTCAAGTTGATTGAATAAAAAATATAAAAAATTTCTTCTTTTTTCTACAGAAACAAAATAATTTGAGAAGAAAAACATAAAAGATGCAAAGATTACATCATTCATTTCCTATGTTAATCTTTAGCTCATCAGATAAAATTTATGCAAATAGTTTTTCATAAAATAAAGAAGAAAATGTATGTGTGAAATGATGTTTCATTTCTCTTATACATAGTCTTAGTTATTGTTTATGAGTAGTTATTTTTATAAATTTTCAAGTTCTGGAAAAACTACACTATTAATTGAACTTATAAAAAATCGTCTATTGATTTATGACCGTCCACCTGATCATTGTCTCTTTCTATTTAGTTATTGGCAAGAAAAATACCTAGCATTGAAATCCTGTGCTGAATTTGGCCGTATTGAAGATTTTTGTGACTCCTGGCGTACCATAGTCAGATATAAAGAGGAATTGGATGAACGATCAAATTCAAAAGATTCACATTTATTGCTTGTCTTGGATGATCTTTCAGCAAGTGTTGCATCATCTATTGAAGTTGATGACACTGACGGAGACGGAAAAACTACACGTTCATCAACACAAAGTAGTGGCAATCCTACACGTCTATTACGTGACTTGGCGCAAGGGGCTGCTCGACATCATAATATATCATTAGTAGCAACACTACAAAGTTTATTTGACACTCAAGTGAGTCATTATCAAGTGATTTTTTTATGCAACCATTTTTTAATTATTTATAGTGAGAAACCAACCACATGTGCAGAATTTGAAACAAAGCCGTAGTTCAAGTGTGTACTTCGTTCTATTCAGGTTGGGGGTTGGCATTATACTTTTTATTCTTCTAAATTCATAAATATATTCAAGTAAATACATTTCAGCTTTCCATCTGATGCATTGACTACAAAATCATTCGCACAACGTTGGCAAGATCCAGCTCTATTCATCGGAGCATATAAACAAGCTATTTCAGATAAGAATTTTGGTTATTTATTCGCAAATTCTGATCCATCTATTCCTGATGATTTAAGACTATCAAATTCACTCTTTCCCTGGGATAAAGATCGTGTTTTTTATCAGTGGGAAAAGTTATCTACAGATTCTGGTGGAGACGTGGTGAAAAAGGGAGAACAGGACAACGATCAAGATAAGCCACGATTTGCCCCACTGTCTAGACGTGCACATAAACTTGGTCGTAGAGTTGTTGCAGTAGCTGCTGATTTGGCAATTGAGCGTGTTTGTGATTCAGATGAGTCATTTCGAAAGGACATTTGTGCAGCAGGTGGCCCATTAAAAGCAAAGTGGTCAAATTTGAAGTGTCAACAGGAACAACAACAACAACAACAGTCTATTTCCAAAGAACAAAAAAGGAAGAATAAAAATGACCAGTCCAGTGAAAAATGGACATTCCAAGATCACCCCCCCTACACAACCACAGCAATTGGAGCAGGGGCAACAGCCAAACGGTGAACAGAAGCCACCCCCCATAATTAAACGAAGGAAAAGTACAAACAGACTATCACGCAACTGGTTAATTTTGGAAAAATTGGCACATACAAAAACATCTAAGGAGCGTCGGAGTATGATTAATTCTATATCTGATGATGCATTACGCTGTTTACAAGATGTTATCGCAAACTTAATGTCTGGCATAATTCAAATAAGCCAAAAACAGAAGAAAATTCTTAAACGGTATAAACGCAAATTTATGGCTGTTTTGTCTGGCAATATACATGAAAACTCATTACGTCGTATATTATTAACTTTGTGTGATGGTCAAGCATTGTTAGTTTTGTTAAAGTCATTTTTTTCACGTTATGCGCCCCCCCACATGCAAAAGGCAGCAGCTGCAGCGGCTAGTGTAGGCCGTCAGGGTAGTCGACGTCGTCACTAGTTGTTGTCATATACTATTTAATTTTGCTTGTTGTTTTTTTTTTTTTTTTTTTCTATACATGCATTTGTCAATGTTGACAATTATGATGACTCATTATATTGAATTGTTTTTTGTTTTTATAGAATGCATTTTTTTTCAGTGCTATTATTTTTTAAACAAATTTATCAAAATAAACAATAAATTATGACAAATTTCAGCACTATTACAATTAAATAATGATTATTGTAATTGTTTCTATTGTTAATTATGACTGATGCTGCAATAAAGCAAAATATTGATGATCATAGAGTTGGTGGTGGTGGTTCTCGAAGAAAGGCTTATCGAAATCCACTATTTGATTCTGTGAAAACTGCACGAATAGAAGCTGCAAATGATTCAAATTTATATGCTCAAACTGTGGCAGATAATGAGAGATTAGCACACTTTCTTCATGGTGCAGCAAAAAAACACCGTGGTCAACATTTGAAAGAGCTACGTGGAGTTGTCGATCCCTCTATTCCGGCCATCCCACCAGAATTAATTCTAGAAGAAGCACATAAACTTCAGGAGAATATAGCAGACAAAGCTCATGGTGCGCCTGTACCACACAGTGCAAATGCAGTTCCATTACCATATTCACCATCACTAATACGAGCTAGTTTTGCGCCAGAGCATCGTGCCGCAGTTGATAAGGTACTAAAGTATTTAGACCCTATAGCATTAGAACTTTTAGATCCACTAGGAAGGGTCAAGATCCCAGGCAGTAATCAACCAGGTGCAGATTTTTTTGATGTGTTACATCATTCAATTGTTAAATCTGTGTCTGGGGGACCCCCACCTGTTGGATCAAAACATTTTTGGAACAAGTTTTTGGATCATGCAAAAGGAGCAGGAGCCTTAGACGAAGAAGGTGAAACAACAACACTATCTGAAGGCACTGTAGCAGATTCAATTGCATTGCCACATGAAAAAGCAGAGGAAAGTGCTACTACTTCAAATAAACAAAAACCAATTGAAAGAACGCCAGGAGGGCATAGTGGGGCACATCAATCACCGCCACCAACAATTGTATTGGATAGTGATATTGATGACGGTGCTGAACAAAGTGCAATAGAAGAAGAAGAAGAAGACGAAGAAGAAGAAGAAGAAGACTACAGGAGTCGTACTGGTGGCACTGATTACGAAACTACTGGACAAGAGGGTACATTTGAAACACCACCATCTGGAGACGAGCCTAGTATTAAGAAACGAAAACGTAGTGTGACTACTGCATTTGCTACACCTCGGGGGCGTGGCACCTCTGGAACAAGCAGGTCATCAATAGCACTTGCTGCACGACAAAAACAACAGCAAGCATTACCAGTGCCGACAGCACCATTGGAGAAAGCTACAGATCGTGGTGGAGCTGGCCAAGGTCGAGGTCGTCCACGTGGTCGCCCCCGTGGTCGTGGTCGTGGGGCAGCGGCCTTAGCTGCAGCTTCTGCAGCTTCTGTCAGAACAGCTTCTGATGATGTTGATAGTGACAATGTTGTTGTTCAGAAATATGGGACAAGAAGCGATGCAGGTGCTAGAGAAGAAGTACCAAAAAATTACACAGAAGTTATGAGAAAAGAATATGGACATTAATTGCTAAATTGATTGTTTAATTATTAGTATTCTAATTCTCATCATTTTTTATTACTATTACGATTAGTACTATTTACAATGCATAAACAATGGGCTGAAAAAATTGGTGGTGCAAAGTGGTTGAGAGCACAACACAATCTTCCTACGGACACGTGGAAACAACATGTACTTTTAAATGAGCCAGCATATTATTTGAAAGGTCATCCATCTTGGAGGCGTGGCTTTGAACGTTTGCCAATACTTGTGAGTTAAACTATTTACTTTTTAATAAAATTAAAAATTAATTAATTAATTAATTAAAAAATGTACAGGTTAGTGGACCTGATCGCTTTTGGTCAGTTGATTTAATGGTCATGCCAGAGCGTGACATACCTGTCAATGACAATTGTCGTTACATTTTTGTCTGCTGTGATGATTTCACAAATGAAGTTTGGCTTGAACCCCTAAAACAAAAGACTGGTATTGAAGTGACTGAGGCATTCAAGACAATAATGTCACGAAATAATGGGCGAGCACCAATGAAACTACGATCAGATTTTGATCGTTGTTTTACATCACTACCCTTCCAAAAGACGCTTTATAAGGTAATATCATTGACTTTTACACATTCATTTCTACCCCCTCATATATGTACAAACGTTGTTTGCAGATCAAGTGCAAGTTTGCACCGGCTGCTGAGGATGTAACTCGATTGCCAAAACTTGACTGTTTCATACGCAATATTCGAAAACGTATTGAGATGTACCTGATTGCTGTTGAGGAGAAACAACAACAACAACAACAACAACAACAACAACAACAACAACAACCTTCTTCTTCTTCTTCTTCTTCTTCTTCTTCAACAACACATAGAAGATGGATTACTATTCTCCCTGCAATTGAACAACAAATGAACACTACTCGAACACGTGCATTATTTGGAGCTGCGCCAGTGGAAGTTTCACAGCCACAAAGTGCAAATGCACATGCACTATTGATTGCACGTCAATTGCGTCATAGGCGGAGACGTGCACAGCCAAATACAAATTACAGTGGTACAAGTCGACAGGCAGCCGATTTAGCACATGAAAAACTCTCAACGCTCACTGGCTGGGTTCGCCTTTCAAGACCGCCCCCGAGTCAAGGCAACCCCATAAAAATGGTAGCACGTGAAAAGTATACACGTGAAGTGTTTCCATTGGGAAGATGTTTTACACAGTCAGATAAGCCAGATACATATTACGTACTAGATCCAATGGATGAAAATTTGGCACCATTACAAGGACGTTTCTATAGGCAAGAGTTGATTCCAGCTGCACAACCTGAGAACACAAAGCCACCATCATCACCAGCATCAACACCGCCATTGTTATTATCTCTTGATGAGATTATTCAACAGCAACGACAACAACAACAACAAAAACCACAACGACAACAACAACAAGAACAAGGTGAGTCAACAACTACTATAACAACAACGACAACAACACAAAAAAACAACAACATGCATTATTGCACCATCACCACCAGATCAATATCAGTGATGTTTCACACTGATTTTAGGGCGCGCGCGCGTAACTCGCGACGCCTGCGGCGCCGCGCCGGCGAACCGCGTACAGAGGACCCGCCCCAAGCGTTCAGTCAGCGCCTTTGCGGATCGCCCCCGGAGGGGGTGAGCCGCAAATGCGCTGACTGACGCTGCTGTTGTGAATTTGATGTTTTTGTGAATTGAGATCCATTTGATCACTTCTGATAGTTTTGGTATTTAAGCTTTAAGCTGCAGGCTTAAAGCAGTTTACAGGATTCCCGAAAATAAAGGCACAAAAAGACTTATAGACTCATATCACTTTGGTGGACGAGCTTATACTTCTTTCTTTGCTTTGGTGGAGAGGGACTCACTGATTAAACTGTGTGAACTGGCTACTGCCATTCACACCGGAGTCTGCTTAGCTTGGGCGTGGCTGGTCCACTGCTGATGAGCGACAGCACACGTCCAAATATTGTGCTCTCTTTGTGCCAATATGGAACATTCTCCACCACGTCGCGTAGGCACAAGGTCTACAAACCCTAATTTGTCAAATGGGTTGACAACTATGCAGTTTTTCGAAAATGCAAATATGCAACGCGAATATGCCGAAAGGCACCATGGCGCGTCAAGCAATTTGAATCGTGACAGAACGTCACAGTTGGCAAATGTCAACAACAACGAACTGCGACAGAGTTCGTCTGTACCACAAAACGTGGTTCAAGATCCACAACTGTGCCACGAAGAACCATATTTAAATGATTCACAGGCATATGTTGCAGAATTTGCTCAATGGCAACCCGATAGGGACCGAATGCAAACGGATTTGCAACAAAATTGTGTGCAACCGGCGGGCAGAATTGCCGAAGGTTCCAGACCGTCTCAGGAGGGCGAAAATGTCCCGTCAACTGAAAACCAGTTAGTGGAAATGAATAGGAAATATTCTGAGTTGATTCGCTTAGTTGAGGACATGCAGTTGACAGTAGTGCAATCGGTGCAATTATCAACTGTGGCTCTAAATAATGAAGTAGCAACATTGAAAGATCGTTTAGACAGTTTAGACAAAAATGTGAACGTGTCAAAAGTCCAAAATTCTGTCAACACGGTAGACCTCACGCTCGCTGATCAAAAAACAGACACGTTCACCGATCAAAAAGTAGATTCTGACTCTCAATTGTCCCAAAATTCAGGCATTGGCGCAATGCCATTGCAAGTAATGATCACGTCTGTGCCAACCTTCTCAGGCGAAACTCCGGACATTTTCAAGGACTGGAAAGAGTTGGTTGAACAACATTTGTTCATGGTCCCGGAAAATTTGGTAGCACGCTTTTGGTTCATGATATTCACTGCCAAGTTTGTGAAATCGGCAAAAAGTCTCTTTAAATCGTTTTCATTGTCTCAGAAAAAGGACTACAAATTTGTCCTGGAAGAATTTACCAAATCATTCAAAAGTCACACGCAAAGGTTGACTGTTTCACAATGGGAAAAACAATTTCAAAACGATAATGAAACCTGTATGACATTTTGCATGCGTCTGGTAGGAAAATTGCCCATTGAATATAAAAAGAGAAGTCAGAAAGAACAAAATTTCATGATTTTGATCAGATTTGTTTTGGGGGTCAAAAAGGAGTTATTTGAACAGGCTGTCTTGGTTCAACTGCAAAAGGATATTGAAAACTGTGTCGTGTCAGAGCCCAGAGAAGCGGCTCAAAGACTAGATGACTATCTGTTCGAATTATCTAGACTGGGACTTCGCCCGTTGAAAACAAATTTTCAACTTAAAATTCCTTTTGAAACGAAATTCAAAACAAATACTTTCAGTAAAAACAAATCAACACTACAATGTGCATACTGCAAGAAAATGGGGCACAAAATTGAAAATTGTTACACGAAGAAAAATTCGGAAAGTCAAAAATTGCCCCCTAACGCAGGATACAGTGGCGTCAAGTCGTTCGGACCTTCAGCCACTCACAACACAAATTTGAAAACTCAGCAAACTATGAAAGGCCCATTGGCTAACAAAGTACAAGTGAATTTGGCTTCGTTGGCGGAAAATGTTCAAATTCTGGCAGAATCCCTACAACAATCATTGGTGAGTGGGAATACTTTAAATGAAAATGTTTTGGTCTTGAACGATTTTCCAACTACAAAAAAATTAAACAAAAATACAAAAAAATCAATATCGCAGAAACAAGAATCCGATTCAAGTGAAACTGAATTGAAACAGAATGACACAATGGACAGTAATGAAAGTGCGTCAAATGAGGATACTTCTGCAGGTAAAATGGCAAATTTTACATTTATATCACAATTGTTTTTCTATGTGATATTATATTCAACACAATTTACAACTACTTTGCAGAACCAAGTACAACGAATGGGGAAAATGTGGCCCTCAATTTGGCAGACAACTGTGATTTTGTTCCTGGGTTTGATGAGGAAATGTGATTTTTCAATTTATCTGATTAAACATTTCATTTTAGGTGTCTTCAAACACCCGTACTCTCCTCGCTTTTTGAAAAATTTTACTAGTCTATCGTTTTTACTTAAAAAACGATTTTGTCTACATCTTGGTGATTTTCCTTCATCAACGTTGATCGTCACACCAGTATCACTATTTGGTCAAGTGTGTAACACAATTCTAGATACAGGTGCATCAAGAAGTGTAATGAGCTTAAATTTCCTGAAAACATTGCTTCATAAAGCTAAAATTAGCACCCCAATTAATTCATTATTAAAACCAGCAAATGTAATAATTCACCATGCTGGAGGAACTTTGAGTTCAGAGATGATTAAACAAATTGATATTCCAGTTACAAGAGTAGATAATGATGGTAAAAAATTTTGTGCAATAGTAAAATTTTTGGTAAATATTTCTAATACAGCATCAAACAAAATATTACTTGGATTAGATATATTACCGCATATGAATTTCATCTCAATAATTAAAAAACATTTTTCTAAATTGGGAAAATTACAACATAAAAATGTAAAATTGACAAATAACAAAAAAGTGGAAAAACTCTTCACGCTGAAAACGTCAGTTTTACCAGCAAATTCAGTTACAAAATTAGCATTTAATATAGAAAATGGAAAACATGGAGTTTGTGATTTTGCACACCTTGAAAATACACATCCAGTTTTGGATACTCTAAACATTTATTTGAGTGATACTGATGTGACGAATATTTATTCTACAATTGTCCTCAATACATCAAACATTCCCATAACAATAAAAAAAAATACGAAAATTGGACATTTTTTCCCTCAAAATTATCTATATAAACAGAAATTAGTGAATAATTTCATAGCAGTAGCAGACAAACTCCCGCCAGGAATGAAATTACCTGAACCCGATTTTCCAGTAAAAATTAAAGATAGATTCAAACATATAATGGAAAATTTACCATTAAAAGATATGGTAACATTAACAAAATCACAAAAATTAAAATTTGACACATTAATTCAAGATTATAATGATATTTTTTCTTGCGGAGAATTTGATGTAGGCTGTACGTCTCTAGTTCAACATTATATTAGGGTGGATCCATCCCAAAAACCAATTAAACAAGCTGTTAGATATGAAGCCCCTCAGAAAAAACCATATATACAAACCACAATTGAACAGATGTTGTCTAGGGGAATAATTGAGCCATGTGATTCACCATGGGCTAGTCCTATCAATGTCGTAAGAAAAGGTGATAATGACTGGAGGTTAACTGTAGATTACAGATTAGTAAATTTAATTACTCAAGTACAATCATACCCTTTACCTCAAATTGGCCATATATTATCAGAATTAAATGGGAGAAAAATATTTAGCTCTTTAGATTTAAAACATGGATTTTATAATTTACCTCTAGGAGATGAAAAAACCAAAGATATTACTGCATTTGTATGTAGTATGGGACAATTTAGATTTTTAAGGTGCCCTATGGGTGCTTCTGGAAGTCCGGCTTCTTTTCAGAGGTTAATGAATGTCATGCTAAGAGGCTTAGTTGCTCCTGAAAATGCAGCAAGACCATGGGTAAGAAGCTACTTAGATGATCTACTAATTACTACAGATGATGTAAATGAACATTTTGAATGTATAAAAAAAGTTTTTGATAGACTCAGGTGGGCCGGCCTAAAACTAGGTCCGAAAAAATGTTTACTATTAGTAACAAAATTACGGTATTTAGGCCATGATATTGATTCAAACGGGATTAGACCTGCTTTCGATCGTGTAAAAGCTGTTCTAGAACAGCCAGAGCCTACTTCTATGCAAGAATTACGCAGATTTCTGGGAAAAACTACATATTTCAGTCATTTTATACCATGCTATGCAGACATTTCTGCATCACTATATCATGCAATTTCTGGAAAGTTTCCAAAAAAGGGAACTACACCTTTAAATTGGAATAATGAAATGAAAAAATCATGGGAATTATTAAAAATTGCTTTAACAAAACCACCGTGTTTAGCTCACCCTAAATATGATGGCCGAGAATTTTTCATACAAACAGACGCTTGCAAGTACGGATTAGCAGCTGTTTTATTGCAAAAAGATGATAATGGTAAATTTCACCCACTTGGATACATAAGTAAAAGAGTACATGCAGAATACAAAAATTGGAGTGCTGCAATGTTAGAAGCCTTAGCTGTTGCCTATGCTTGTCGAAGATTTTCTCCAATAATTGATGGACAACGAATTGTTATACAAACTGATAATTCAGGGATTGTTCAAGCTTATAAATCACCTAATGTATCCATCTTGGAAAGATGGTCAATGTATCTACAAAATACAATTGCACGCATTGAACATCGACCAGCCAATATGAATAAAATAGCTGATCAATTAAGCAGAAATCCAATTAATTTTGATGATATTGAGGATCAAAAATTGCTAAATGAAGTCTCAGATCTAATTGACACCATCCCTGGATTATCGATAGAATCAATTAATTTTACAGATTTGAAATTAAGACAGAAAATGAATACTTCTTTTTCTTGGAGTTTAGAACAACAGAAAGACCCAGAAATTGTAAAATATAAAAATGAAATTCTAAATGGTAAAGTCTTTCAAAATGCATGTATTATAAATGACATTGTCTGTGTAGTATCACCATTTCACGTAAACAAATTTGTAAAATGGATACCTAGCCATCTTCAACATGCATTCCTAGTTCAAGCACATGAAGGCATTTATGCTTCTCATGGTGGAGTAGAAAAAACTCTAGCCTTGCTCACTCAATATGGGGCTTGGCCATCAATGAAAAAAGACATCATGAAATACTGTGAACATTGCATGAATTGCCACAAGTTCAAAACACACAAACATGGCAAGGCCCCACTACTATTAACACCAACCCCTGATGAACCATTTTACTCAATTCATATTGACTTAACAGAATTACCAAAAGTCGCAAAATACCAGTATTTATTGGTAATTGTCTGCGGATTAACGAGGTATGCAATTACAGTTCCACTGGCAAATAGAAAATCTTCAACTATTATAAAAATGATGAAAAAATATTTTATTTCGATTTATGGAATACCATATAAAATAATCTCAGATAATGCACCTGAATTTTTGTCTTCACAGTTTAAAACTTTTTGTTCTGACTATTCAATAACACATGTTACTGGACAAACATATCATCCTCAAACAAATGGAATAGCAGAAAGGACAATTCAATCTATATGTGACATATTGAGACTTATGTCAGAAAATAATAATTGGCTAGAAAATATTTCTTTAGCTACTTTAAAATATAACATGGCTGTAAACACTATCACAAAATTTCCACCATTTCTACTAATTTTTAATCGAATTCCCAGATTAAATCACTGGACTTCAACTATTTATAATGAGTTGAACCCTCAAAAATTATGGCGAACTGCACAAATTAATACAGAAATAGCTAAAAATAAGTATACAAACTGGTTCAATAATAAAAGAAGAATCAAAATTTTGGATAGTATCATACCAGGAGATACTGTTATGATAAAAAATGTTTCTGCTAAAAAATTAGAAAATAAATATTCAGGACCATTTATAGTGAAATCAATCGATCAAAATCAAGCAGAGTTGTTAAAAATTGATTCAAAAGATGTTGATTCAAATTCAAAAACTATTTTCGCGCGAATCGAGCTTTTATTCAAAGTTCCAACACGAAAAGAGGAACAAATATTGGTACCATAAACACTAACGTCACAAACTCGAAAATGAACAATGAGCAAATATTTTGAGCCTATTTTTCACGTTCTCTAACTAGTATTCTGAACACAAAAAGCGATTAAAATGGCGCCTTTTAAACCACTCTAACTTTAACGGGGTATCAAAATTTCCATAAATCGGCGCCCTATAAATCTCACCTTCACCATGTCCAGCACTATGGTCACCAATAGTGCCAACTTCATGATTCACATGATTTTTCTGAATAAATCCATTGCGCTGTTGGAATTGATCGAAAGTTGACGTTTCGTTTTTCAAAAATTCATTTTCGTTCTCCAAAAATTGCATTCGATCACTTTCCAACATCATCTTTAGCAAACCCTTGTATTCAACATTCTGAAAATGTCAGTTGAAAAGTTAAAATTTAAAAAAAAATATATAAAATTAAAATACAACTACTTCATGATGACTAACAACATCAGCACTCATAATAGTTTGCATAAACTCTTCCTTTTCAAAGCCTACAAAGCTCAGCATTGAAACTTTTCTTTGTTCAAAACTGCAATACTTCAAAATTGAACCGAACGTTTTCTCTGGGATAACAGCACATTTGTTGACAACAGTCACCTATGAAATTAAATTTAAATTATTTACGGATTTTTAAACTTTCTGTCAATTTGAAATTTAGTAAAAATACAAACTTTGCAGCCATATCGGCTATTTGGATAAACATCAATCATATCCAAATCGGATATCGCTTTGGCCTGAAAATTGTCACAATTCTCCCTGCCACAACATTCAATCCACAAAGTTCGAATTGGCACTTTGCTGGAATCGAATAATTCGATCGAACGACAATTTTCCTTCAGTCGGAAAAAAGTCTGCAAATATAATTTTAAAATATAAATTTCATTTACATAATATTTAAACAATACATAGTATCTAAACACCAACAATTTACCTGCACCTGACAACACTTCATTTCATTCTCTCCCGAGTCAAAAAATTGTTTTTCATTCTCTAAACGCATCAAGTGTTCTTCTTCAGATAAATCTACCATACGAAAATAAATTTCGTCAATTTTTCCGGAGATCCGTGCGCCAATAATCTACATATGAAAATTTGGACGGTTGCCAAACGAATGAAAACGATAAGAAATATCAAATTTAAACTGTTATAAATTACTTGTGCATTTTCAAATTGAGCCAACATCAATCGACAAGCGTCCGACAACATGATTTTGTCAAGATTACTGGACGTTAATAGCCAATTTTTCGGCGTCAATCGCACTTGTCCGTCTATCCAAAATTCGTCACAAAGTGGGTGTGGCTTACGTTTCATAACTTCGTCGCGCGAAATTTCCTTCAAAGACTTGCAACCTATAAGAATAATATTTTATGATTCAAAATAGTAAAATACAAAATTATTATAAATTAAACACACATTGTAGCATAGACTCAGACATCTTCAATGTTCCAGAAAGTCAAATTCGAACTTTCAAAATTTTTTCTTTTTTATAAAAAATAATATTTGGATACGCTATTTCGTTTCCATACAATCAACACTTTATACTTCCCATTTTGACTATAAATAAACTGAACTTAAGGATAAAAAATTAAACTAAATGTTTACAAGTTCTTCATCAAGATGGATCAACAGCAGAATAAAAAACTAGAACAACAAATTTTTAATGGCTTTTGTTTTACGGTGCGACAACATGTAAACACTTGCCGCCGATGTGGTCCATTTTTGAAGGAAATTTGTGCAGAAGTTGTGAAACGGGAGGAGCAAAACAAAGTGTTGGCATCGAAACTGCTAAATTCCAAAGATCAGTTTGCAAAATTAACTGAAACACATGACAAATGTGAAGTCATCAAACATGAATTTGAATTGTTGAAAGAGAAGTATTTTGAGGTCATTTTATTTACCGGTAAACGATAACTGTAACGATAATCGTAATAGTCATTTCAAAATTAAATTATAAAATTTCAGTTGCAAGAAACACATTCATGGCCTGTACATGCCGCAAAAGGTAGAAATGGCAGAAGGCTAAACGTAAATGAAATGTCCGTGGCTTATGAGCACTGGTGTTGTCAAAACTGTGAATTAAATGGCAAAATTCAATGCTGTCACGCATCAATGAAAATTGGCAAAGTGTGTTAATATAAAGTAATTAAGTGATACACCCCTATTTTGCTGACATTGAATATATTTCCCCTCAGACTTCCAACGCTGATTTGGTTGGCATCGCACAGAAAATGGATGCTCTAATTGCCACTGGACAAGAACCTGGAATGAAAGCACAAATGACAATAAAAAATCAAATTCTATCGCAATTCAAGGTTCAATTCAGTTTTTTCTTTAAATGTTTTCAATTAAACTTGAAAAATGCATCTAATATCGTTCGAAATAAATTATGAAGTTATGAAATTTACATACCAAACCCGTTGAAAAATTGTTTCAAAATAATCACTGGTTGAATCTAAATATCCTTTAAAGATAAAATAAAGGTTGGTAAATACGACGGTAAAGCTCAATTTCCACAACAAAAAATTTTTTCTACTCAAAATTATTTTGAACACTGAAAATTCTTTTTCAGTGATTTATATAACTCATAGTTTCATCGAAAAATATTTTTCAATAAATATTAGGTTCCGCGGGTTCGCCGCTTTGACCCAATCCAAAAAGAGAAGATTCAGCCCAAAGGTTTGGCCACCATCTTGGCACAACACCAGGAAAACCACCCAGTCCAATTATTACATCAAATCAAAGATCAAAATTTGGGTGCCTCAATGTATCACAACCGGGGACAAAAGTTTCGTGGCAATTCAAGGGGTCATTTCAAAATGAATCGTGGATTCCAGGGAAGAAAATTTTCTAGAGGCTACGGCCGCGGGCGCCCATATCAAAGGGGCTTTGATAAAGCACTAACGGAATGCGATCCGTACAGCCAGGAGGTTATTTTAATTATTTCTTCTTTTTTGCAAATTCAATTCGAAAATTGTATAAAAATGAAAACAAATTGAAAATATGAAAATAAAAACTGGGTAAAAATTAAAAATAGATTTATATTATAAAAAGAAAAATCGCTTTAAATAAACCTTTAAACAATAAAAATATATTTTTTATAATAATTTACTATTAATTCGCAGTGGGCAGATGTATTTGAAGCATCCAAACAAAATCCAGATTTTGGGGTTTTCGGTTCCGAATATGGCGATAATAAATGCGAATTGAAAAGTGAGATTGGCTCAGACAGAATTGCAGTACCATTTACACCAAAAAAGTTTGTTAAAATTTGAAATAATAGTGAAATTTCAATATTTAAAATAAAAAATACATTTGTCAAAGTACAATAAAATTATAAAAATTTGAATAAAAATATTTGATTAAGTATTTATTTATTTTTCAGACTATCAATTCATCAAAGCGAAGTTACAGATGACACAAGTGAAAATTCGGCAATTTCAGCAATTGTACATTCTATGGTTCAGAAAGAATTGGAACTAAAATTGAAAGAACATGGTGCAATGGTGCAAATGAGCGGAGTGTCAAACACAAGCGAAACAACGTTTACAGCAGCACAACTAGCCCAGCTTGGCTTGAGAGAAAATCCAGTACAGTTTCAGGTATTGAATACAACGGAAACAACAGAACAGCAGTTGCCAATGGACACAGAACAAAAATTAGAGACATGCAAAGCCAAGGTCGAAAAAGTCAAGCAAGTCAAATTGAAACTGGAACAAGCTCGCAAACAACGCAAACTCAAAGCCAAGAAATCAAAATTGGCTTTTCCATCCATGCCACTCAGTGCAGAGGAAAAAGCATTAATTGCAGCTTCTGGTTACTTCGCAAATTTTTGATTTTAAGGGTTTATTTCTTTAAAATTTAAAAATTTGGGAAAGGTTTAACATCTAATAAAAAGTTCAAAAAACTTGAAAAATATAAAATGTAGTTTGTCAAATTAAAATCAAAACTTGACAATATAATTTAAAGTAATTCTATTTAAAATTTGTCTCCATACTTTTCTATTTATTTCAAAATTTTAAATTAAATTTTAGGTCTCAAATTTATTTAATTTTTACTCATTCAATTTACACATTTTAGCTTCGATCGTTTGCGAGGGCGAAAATATTCAAGAGGAATTCGAAAACAACACAACAGAGCAATGCCCCACGGAACACAAGACTGACAGGATGGAAAATATTGCCGAACCGTATCTGAAAACACCACCACATTATCAAGAATAAATGTTGATTTGGTTTGATTCGTTTAGCGGGAAGGTGTTGTGAATTTGATGTTTTTGTGAATTGAGATCCATTTGATCACTTCTGATAGTTTTGGTATTTAAGCTTTAAGCTGCAGGCTTAAAGCAGTTTACAGGATTCCCGAAAATAAAGGCACAAAAAGACTTATAGACTCATATCAGCTGCGCTAAATGGAAACCATATGTTGTTGTTGTTGTTGTTGTTGTTGTTCTATTTATTTATTTATTTATTATGTTTTTTGCCTACTAAAGGTTACGACGTTAATGACAATGGGCTACGACATTGGCGACAACATCAATCATGGCAAGGACAACAACCACAACAACAACAACAACAAAAACAACAACAACTACAACAACAAAAACAGAAGAAAACTACTGAAGAACGTCCCCCAGTACCAAAACGTTCATCACATTCACAGCCACAGTCACAACAACAACAACAACAACACAAACAGCAATCACAACGGATGGATATTGATGGTAACAGTGATGATGATGATTACAGTAATAGGCGTGTATTACGTCCACGCCTCAAGCGTCATCATAGACAGTGATATTGTAATAGAAAAAAGTGGGGTTGTAAGAGTGATGAATCATGCTGTAGGGTAATCATTACAACACACTGCATGTGATTACCATCATCAGTTTTTTCTCTATATATTAGATTGCCGCTATTACAAAAGTTTCATTTAGTTCTATCTTTTTTTATATTGTGCATGTGCACTTCTTTCATATTTACAGTAGTAGTTGCTATAATAGATTGTTTGACTGATATTATTTTTTTACTTTGCTTGTTATTATATTGTTTTTTCAATAGTAATAATAATAATAAAAATAATTGAAAAAATTTTGCACTCATTCTTGATAATATCGATATTCTACTATTGACATATAGACAACTCCTCATCAAACATTATTGGAATAATTTCATTATAAATTAGACGACGACAACTATGCGACAAATCGTCTATCTTAGTTCCGACAGACAGTGGAATGAACAGTCAAGTGCACCAAGTTTTTTTGCCAAATTTCCAGCTCATTCATTTGCACAGCTGGAACAAGAACAAGCAGAAAAAAGTTAGCAAAGTTTTTTTTCACCTTAATCATGTGTTTTTATATTAGTTTTGTTGTTTTAATTATGTGGTCAACACTATACTACAGGATTACCATTGTCATCAGACAGAGAAACTGTTGAAGACAGTACTAATAACAACAACAACAACAACAGCAACAGCAACAGGAACAACAACAAAAACAATCACAACAACAACAACAACAACAACAACTACAGCAATTTTACCAAGGCTTCACCAATTGACGACGGCAGTACAGTAGTCTTGGAAGAGACATTCAAACGGTGTGCAGACATACAAAATCGTGCTGATTTTATCAGTCTTGTGGATTTGGAATTGTGGGGGTCCCCGGTTTTTGAAGGCAAGGATTCATCACCTGCATTTATTGTTATCGACTGTGCCGGTACACTGATTTGGTGTCAAGTTGATATTTCAAGTGTACTTTCATTTCCGAGCAACAGTGCAGAAGATTGGGGCCAAGTTGTTGAAAGAGAACTTAATGCTATCTTAAACGGTAGTAGTGAAAGACTGGACAAGTTTGGCTATAAATTGAAGGAATTCTGTGTTGATGTATCCTGAGCATTTGCAGTTGTTGATACCACTTTCTCAGCTGTGTACATTGGTGGAGTACTGATCACTTCTACTGATGTCTCCATTGATGATGATGATGATGATGCTTGCATTTTATCCTTGACTGTTGTCTCTGTTTGTGCTGGCTGTAGTGTTGCTGATGATATAACTGAAAACTTGCCTGTATTCAAGCCCCACTTTAAAAATGCATTTATATTCTTCTTGACAAACTCATGTTCTATTTCTGCTGAACTGCTTCTGGCCATCCAAGCTTCTTTCTCGCCACCTGACGCAGCTGGTCGGTCATTTTCGGCAAAACACCTGCGATTGGGTCCAACTGAAGCAGATCGCAAATTGCACTTTCCTCTGCTCCTCGAACAAGAGAACTCATGTCCGATTCCGGGCATAGCCCTCGTGTTGAATGACTCGATGCTTTCACGCTCATTACTGACAGGGCATCCAGTTCTGTCATTGCCTGGTATTCCTTCATTGATGGATCGTTTCTGATCATTTCTGATAGTTTTCTCAGTGCTGGCAGATTCAAGCGCCGGCGTGCAATCTGTCTCAGGCGTGCACACATCTCTAATGGTGTATCTGGATCCATTTGCAGCATTTCCTTTATTTTTGCTGTTTCCACTGGTAGATTTTCCATATCCAGAAGAAAGTTGTTGTCTGCTAGAGCTTCTTGTCGTACTTTCTGTGTCATGTTTATTGGACTGCACATCACCACCACATCCTCCATATTTTGTTGATTTGTCTCTTCCATCTTTGAGCTCTTTGAGGATTCTTTGCATGTTTTCTCGTCGTCTTGCTGCAAGCAGTTCATTGCATTGTTTTTCTCTACCTGTCTTAATTCTGCACTCATCTTCGTACTTCTTAGCATCATTGTCTGTGGGGATGGTGATTGTGATGTGCTGCTGTTGAGATTCCTGTCGCTTTCGTTCTTGCACTCTCTTTTCCCATGCTTCTTTAGCCTCATGTCCCTGTTTACTGCTGAACGATTCCTGTCTATCTGTCTCACTGGCGAAAACAACCGTCGCTGGGCGAATGTTTTCGAGCTGTTGCTTTGAAAGTGTTGTCCTCCTTGCTGTTCTGGTGCTTTGATTGCATTTGTCACATTTCCTTCTACCATTGAGCTGTTGACTGTCATCTCTGGTGTTGTTTTGACTGATTCTTTCAGCTGTTTCTGTTTCTGTTTCTGTTCTTGCTCCACATTCTGTGCATTGATCTTCTGTAGTAGCTGTTCTGACCTCTCTATGCCTTCCAATGCTTTCTGACGAATCTTCTTCATCTCGTTTTCTGCTTCCTCCATTGATTGTTGTTGTTGCTGTTGTTGTTGTTGTTGTTGTTCTTGGTCTTGTTCGTGCTGCTGTTGTTGTTGTTGTTGTTGTTGTTCTTGGTCTTGTTCGTGCTGCGCTTCCATCTCTTCCCACATCTCCTCTATGCTTGACAACTCGTCCAATTCCGATACTGTCTCTACTGTTTCTGGTCTCTTTTGACACTGGTTCTCTGATGCCTGTATTGCTTCCTCTACCTTCTGTAGAGCAGCTTCTGCTTGCTGACGTAGCTGTTCGGCCTGCTCCGAAATTTTGTCTAGTAGAATATCTCTTGCTTCTATCTGACTCTGTGCATACGCCATTGGTGTCATTTCTTGTAGTACTGGACTGTGATGAGTTGGTGTCAGTAGATACTCTACCGCTGACCTCTGAAAAACAACAGTACAATTTAGATATACATATGCATTCATAATCAAAAACATTCCAGACAATTAATATCACTATAATCAAATTATTATTATTATTTAATTAACAAACCCTGTCGATCCTGGTTACTGATTCTGGAATTGTGGACTGACTGCATTCCACTTGTGTTGACATCATACCATTCATTGCATGATCTTTGTCCTGGGTAACTTTCATCTGATCTTGCATCTCTGTGTCCTTGGCATTTGGAATATCCATCTGAGAAAAAATAATTAAATAAATAAATGAATAAGTAAATAAAAAGTTTAAAGCTTAAACTATCATCTTGAACTCACCAGTGACATTTTTGGCTGATTCTGTTGATGTGGTGCTGCTAGACAATCGTTCCACTTTCTTTTCTGAGGACACATTTTTGTCATTGTTGTTGTTGTAGTTGTCTGCACTTGTCCAGGTTCTAGTGATGTAGAAGTCTCTTGATGACTCTTTACAATGCTCATAAGCTCTTTTCTCCCCTATATCAGTAATTGCCACAATATAATTCAGTAATGGAATAGTATAATCAACACTAAATCAATTAATTCTAACCAGATATGGTGACACTGAACGGGTCCTTTGAAACCTTTGCATGCTTCCTTGACTGTTTTGATTCATCTGATTCACTATAATTGACATTTCTGGACCTGCGGCGTAAGTGTTGATATGGTGCAGTGCCATATTTTGCTTTAGATTCAATAGTTGATCCAGTGCGACTGTGGTCAGTAGTGATATTGGTATTGATGCTGCTATCTGTGATGATCGGAAATGTGTCTTCACTTGAAATGCTGTAGTTGATGCCAATGTTGGTACTGTTGCCGTCGTCAAATCTGCAGACAAAAATAAATATATGAATGAATTACTCAAATTGGAAAGTATGAAATAATTAAGAACCAACTTTGCTGCCTGTGATGAGTTTCTCTTGTTTGATGTTTCATCCACCACACAAATTTGAAGCTCTTGATCCAAAAATGAAGGCTTCTTAGGTGCTTCTAATTTTCTTTCTGCTTCTTCTTGATTTTTCTTTTGTTGAGCACGAGCACGAGCACGGCCACGACCACAGCCTCCTATACGCTTCTCAGAACAGCTGGAATCCACTTTTACTGTCTCCTCTCTATCTCTAGACACAGTGCTGACCAGCGACTTGACAATTGACGATGGAGTGCAGGATTCACCTGTAAACATAAAATTTTTATTTGTTTCCAGATATCCCATCCTAAAGAGAATTTCATGTACTCAAAAAAGAAAACAAAATTCATGGACAAACCAGATTTGCAGAATGTAGACTTGAATCCTGATCCGGCTGTGTCACTGTCAATAAGTGAATCAATTGAACAAGTAGTAGCTGTCGAATCACTGACTTTGTTGTGGGCGGTACTGTCGGCTCTTCTAGAGGTGTTGTTGTCAGTGCTGAGGGTGTTCTGCTCTCTACTGGTACAGTCACTGGTGTCTCGTTCACTATATTGTTCTGCCTGGCTAGCCTAAAAAATACAATGACAATTTCTTTATATAACACCAGAAAATAAATAAAAAAAGTTCTGAAACATGTAGTAAAGCATACCTTTTTTGAGCTGCCTGCTTCTTTAGCTGTCTTTGTTTTTTGTTTGCCAGTTTGAATAGCTGTAACTGTGCCAAATAGTAAATTCTGTTGCTCGAATGACTCTTTAAACTGTTGAATTATATGCTTAGCATTGATATCTCCCTCAAAATGTAGAAAATCAAAATTTGGTCCCTTTTCTGAACTGTTGTTTGAATTCTGTCGATTTTCCAGGCTGACCAGACATGCAGACAGACAAATAAAAGTGAATAGAGTGGCTGTAGAGCACTTCATGTGATAGCTTTTATTTCTTCTGAAAAAATAAATGTTTGATATAATAAGATTGTCATGATAAAACACAGAGTTAAATCTAGGACAATCACTATGTAGTGGACTTGAGTATATTGGACACAGGAAGATAGTAAGAGCATAATTATCATGACTTCAACATGGACTTCTTACCAGCTTCTAGTGTCTTGTATACAACTCTAAGCCCTTCCAAACTGTAGTAGAGATTGAGTATAATTTAGAATAGTTTTAGTTGAATTTATAATAGCCAAACCGAAGGTATGAAGTGAACCCTGCTAGTAGTACCCTTTTCAATATAAAAAAATACTAAACAACCGAACTGAAGGTGTGTAGTTAACTCTGCTAGTAACACTCTTTTTCAAAATGCAAAACATCATAAAATCAAACCGAAGGTGTGAAGTGAATCCTGCTAGTAGTACCCCGATTATTATACAACAGAACTGAAGGTGTGTAGTTAACTCTGCTAGTAATACCGTTTTTCAAGGTGTTAAATACTAAAAAATGAACTGAAGGTGTGAGTTAACCCTGCTAGTAAAATCATTTTTTTCAATTAAAAAATACTACAATACCGAACTGAAGATGTGAAGTGTACTCTGCTAGTATAAATGAGCTTTGAACTGGATTTTGTGAAATTTTCGGTGAAGGGGGTCAGACCCCATGAACTGGATTTTGAATTTTTTTCAGTGGGGGAATTCAGACCCCATGAGCCGGACTTTGAATTTTTTTCAATGAAGGGGGTCAGACCCCATGAGCCGGAATTTGAATTTTTTTCAGTGAGGGGGGTTCAGACCCCATGAGCCGGACTTTGAATTTTTTCGATGGAGGGGCTCAGACCCCATTAGCCAGAGTTTGAATTTTTTTCGATGAGAGGATTCAAACCCTATGAGCCGGATTTTGACTCATAGGGTCTGAATCCCCCCATCGAAAAAAAATTCAAACTCCGGCTCATGAGGTCTGACCCCCCCCATCGAAAAAATCCGACTCATGGGGTCTGAACCCCCCTCACTGAAAAAAATTAAACTCCGGCTCATGGGGTCTGAGCCCCCCATCGAAAAAAAATTCAAAATCCGCTTTATAGAGTCTGAAAGTTTTACTAAAGTAGTTAATGTAGCTAAAAAAAGTGTATTTCTTCTAATAGAACGACATACCTCCAATAGAACGGCAGATTTTTATACCTTTTCACATGACATTTTTGTTTTCATTGTTTTCATATTTGCATCTGTTTGAATCGATACTGAAAATGATACGTCACTCTCCAATAGAACGACAGGTAAAAAATTAGACAAATAAATAGAGACGATGTCATTCTATTAAAAGAAATACGATAGATAAATATGGGCTCTTACAGAATATTTTCTTAATCTACTTTCATCGCTGGAATGCAATAAATTAAAAAATATGGTCCCTATTTTATACTTTAATAAAAATGTCAGAATGTCTAACCACCCAGCCATAAATAAACAACATTGCACGAGAAAAAGGTGAAGTATGTGTTATCAGCACGTATCCAAAACATTTTTTGGCATCAAACATTTCAAGCGGCGAAAACAGCGAAAATAAAAAAATTGCGGTGTCGTTTTTTATGGTCTGCGGAATTTTCTATTCATCGGATTATTTGCAGTGGCAAGTGGCGAACTGGGCTTTATGAGCAAAAATGAAGCTTTGGACTTATACACTGGCTTTTTACCTCGTCTTTGGCAAGTGTATTTACTTTATAGTTTGAATGTTTGTATTGAGAAAAATGGCCTTGCAATTAAGAACAAACAGCTCAAAGTGTTCTTACTAAAAACTCTTTTGAAATACTAAATACCTTATCTAAATGACATAATATATATTCATAAAATCAAAAAATGTACAATATTCTACCATAATTTAACGAATAAAATCTTTGAATATTTCATGGTAAAAAAATGAAAAAACGAATATTTAACTGCGATTAACTAAAACTTCTTAAATTGCAGCCTATCACGCTGGCGCCCTACAAAGCATTTGCTTCTGGTGCCACTGTCCAGGTGACAGTCCCAAACTATGTAAAATGTAAAATAAAGTGTCAACTGTCATATAAGCTGTCAGCTAAAACAAAAAATGAAAACGTTTTGAAATTATATGACAATTGACACTTTACTTTACATTTTACAAAGTTTGAGACTGTCTCCTGGCAATTCATCCGGCACAATTGACTGCAGCCTACAGGACTTTGACAAAATTGAAGTGAGAAATGTCAAATTTACATGGAATCGCGGAAAAAAGGTGATTTTGCCGGCCAAAGACTGCCATGTTGGGAAACAATTGGCGCCAAGGTAAAAAAACACTTCTATCAAATCTTATAATTGCTGTATTACCTCGAATTATTCCCCTTGAATTAATCCCCCTCGAAATACCCCCTAAATTTCGGATGAGATAATAATAAACCCCCCTCGAAATATCCCCCTAAAATTGAGTGTATGTTTGATTGTTCGTTTTTTCTATGCCTGTATATGGGGGATTTCCGAAAATTTCTGGCGAAATAATAGACCCCCACTTGAATAATCCCCCCTCAAATTTTATTGACAAAATAATAAACCCCTTGGGGGTATTTCGAGGTAATACGGTAGAAATGTAAAAAAATAAGAATTCATTGTAAAACAAAATACTTAACACATTTGGACTTGCCACTTGACATCGCTAAATTAAAAAGAAAGTCAGGGCGCTTTTTTACAATGCTTCTTAAAAACTATTATGGAAATGTACATGCGTAACAATTATGCGGCAATGATATTTTAATACTAAAAAGTTGACAAAAACATTGACAAGTTGACAAGTGTTTTACAAACGTTAACAATTTACTAATATTGACAGTAAAAAACGTCTGCAATTGATTTTTTTTCAGGCTTGGCCCCAATATAGAGGTCGAATGTAAAGTGGCCAAAAATGATGCAAAATACCGGACCGAAATTGATGTGTACACTGTGAAAAGCACTTTTGGCACTACACTCACAGTCGGACCTACTTCAAGCACCAGAATCACTGACAGCCCAAGCACCAGAACCACTGACAGTCCAAGCACCAGAACCACTATCTACCCAAGCACCAGAACCACTGTCAGCCCAAGCACCACAACTCTGAATTTGGAATTTTACAGAACTCAACCCGCACCCACCGTGACCATGTCAAAATCAGTGAGTTTCAGTTTGTATTTTATTTTTGATTTTGGGTAAAAATGACATTTTACAAGGTAAAAATTGTGCATTTTTTGATACCTTAAGCGTGAGGTAGGTCCGTGAGTATACCAATTACATAGAACTTCATTATCCTTGGCGTACCTGATACTCTGCCCTCGCACTCATTTATGTCTCACTTTGGAAGCATGCCAATGAATATGGAAACATGCCAATGAAATCTTGTAAAGTATGTGTTTTTTCAACTTTTCAATCATTGGCACGCTTCCAGCGGGAATCATGTATGTAGAGTGTAAAGTAACTGGAATATATCTGGAAAGCGTCAAACAAATGATACTGTGGAAAAAAATAAGAATGAAATAGACCTCGCTTTTGCATTTTTAGTGTGAAAACATCACATATTGTTGTACTTAAAACCGCAGGAACTTGCAAGTGACAAATATGTTGTGCTGACCGTGGCAAAATGGATGGATAAAGAAATACAGAGAATTGATAATTAGGCTCATATTCGCATATTTACTTATTTGCACTATTTTACCTTTCATGCACTATATTTATTTACCACGCAAAATATCAAATTATATTTCCTGCACTATATTATTTATCCATGGAGAATATTTAATTAGGAAAGTGTTTCATGAGTAATGGATATGTTTATGTGAAATATTTAGGTTAAAAAGTCAAATAAGTTATTATTAGGTGTATTAATATGAAATTAGGCTCATTCAACTCGCCATAATTTTCTGATCATTATTATATATACATTTACATGGTTTACTTGTAAGTTGGGAAAGTCAAAACTTGTAAATATTTACGTGCTGCGTAATTATCTAGGCTAGCGTCCTAATAGAGAAATGGTGCCCTGTGTGTAACTAGCATTTACTGTACAAAGCCCTTCGCATAGGCATAATTGACATAACCTTGCTCACAACTATTTATATTTACTTAATAATTATAATACCCCGCTCAATCAAATATATTAAAGACTCTGCTCAATTACAACACCCATTTACCCCGAATAAGTCCCAGTTTACTGTTTATTCAACATACGTTTCCAGGAAGTGATTATTATTATTATGTTGAATATACCCTGTTCTATTTACGTCATTAGGAACATTTGCACTGCTATTTAGATTTCCCAACCCTATCATATTAGTTCCAATGTGCGTCAATGTTTTCTGACAAATTGAAGCAAATTAGTAAATCGGCCGAGTTTGCCGACTTCGCGCCTCAAGATTAATAGTTTTTCCATTAGCCCAATTTGTACCTGGTATTTCTTTACCATAATTATTTGAATGTACGCACGCGCAGTATAAGGCAACTGTTTCGGCTAAATGTGTTTATTTGCTGCATTTATGTCTTATTTGTGCATTTGTATTAGGAAATTACTGTAGCTGTTTTTCTATACGTGATTTCCGTGTCTTAGCTACTTTGAGAGTTTTTATTAGAGTCTGCGGACCCCAAGCTTCTGAACGAAAATAAGCTAGCGATAGAAACTTCGACTAGGAAGCTCGCTAGGCTTTGCGCTTTTATATGTGGCTGTATCTGATCAAATAAAGTACCTGAAACAATTTCGAACCCCTTTCAACACGCAACCACGAAATAAACTCAACTTGGCTGTCGACAAGTGGACGTTCGGCTACAACGGGAAATCAACCACTCTAAAGGCCGTTTCTCACTACGGTCTTGGAGCTGCTGGATTCGGTGGTAGAAGACGCTGACTTCGGTGGCTTCATCACATGGCGCAGCGAGCAGGGTGATTGCATGACATTGTGCTATCACCAAGCCAGAACGGACATTGTGCGGCAGTTGGCAGAACTTCAAAAGTCCTGCTGAACATCAATTGGCCTTGGCTGAGCGTTGGCTGTTGATTTGCAGACAGCACTGTGCCAAAGTCACGGCACTCCTGTCTACATCCTGGGAGCGGTTCTACGCTCACGCGCGGAGGACACTGGAGTTCTGACAAGCCTGTCGGGATTTCAGGCAGCTTTCACCAGTGTTCTGGCAAGGTGCTAGACGCTGGGCGGCACCGGCATTTGACAAGGAGTCATTGTCGGACGGTGGTCAAACTTTCGCTGGACGCTCCTGGATATCGGGACACCAGTGACCGTTCGCACGTCCTTCCTATGCCAAGGGAGGGTGACCTGACGGAGACAGGATCGCCACAGAGCCACGCTAGTCAAAGGGCTGTTTTTTGGGCATTCGCGGAGGTCCCTCGCTCCACTGGGTAAGAGTGGACTCATACCTCGGAAGTGCAAAAGTAGGGGTATCAGTGTACAAAGGGCTGTAGCTGACAGAGGGCTGTAGCTGACAGAGAGTGGATTTGAAAACCAAGTATTAGGATACTTGGTAGCGTGTAGGGGCTTTGCGGAGCTCCCATCAAATATACACGCTGTGCCTGCTCGGTACCATCAGATCAGACAGCATAAAAGTGCCAGAAATTCTGCATTGCACAGGCGCAATTGCAGAGCAGTGTACAGAAACACTGCCCAGAATCAGAAAGTGCACCAGAGTGCACAGAAACGTGTCACAGGTGACACGGCAAGCGCAGCACTGCGCACAGCGGCACAGGAGCCACTCAGGAAAGCAAGTGGCCGGCGTGGTCACAAGGCACACAGGCGTGCCAGAAAGAGCGCCAGAGCGCTCAGAAAGAGTGTGTACGGACCCTCCTTGGGCGCACACTGCTGGGCAAATAAATTGTTTATTGTCCAGGTGGATTTGACCGGTGTGTTGAAGTCAACGCGTGTAAACAATCACGTCAGGGGCTTTAGGAACACACCTGGTGCCAGTGCAGTAAAGGTCAACGCGTGAGAACACGTCAGGGGCCTGTAGGACTGCATTGGTATTGTGCGTGGCACAACAAATCCGTGGTGCACAGAGCACTGCACAGAAAGACGCAGAGAAGCGTCACAAGCGTCACAGGCGACGCACTATAAAAAGAAACAGTGAAGGAAAAATTCATCAGCAAAAATGGTTTCGCCAACAGGTCACATCAGAAAGACCCTGGGGCCAGCAAAGCACAGGGTGGAAAGTAGATTGGCAAGAGAATTTGCCAAGTATGACCTGGAGCTATTTGCGGAAGCATCAAAGGAAGATAAGAGAACAGAGATGAGAAGAGTGATTGCAACTATCAAACAGGAGGGTGCAAAATTGGAAAGTGCAATGACTGCAGTGAAAACTCAATTTGACGCATGGAGGGACATCGTCAAGGACATTGACGAACCCGACCAGTTGGAACAAGAACAGAAGATATACCAAGACTCATATGAGGAATATGCAAATATGTCAGACTTGGTGACACAGAAAATGGCAGCCATGAATGTATACATCGAAGAGTTGCAAGACATGATCCAGCAACAGAGCGGAAATACCATGTATGAAGTCAATACAGCATTCATACAGCAGATGGCTGCCCAGATGGCTCTGACAGCTCAGGGAGCTGCTCCGGGGGCCAGTTCAACCAATGCAACCACAGCAAAGAGCGTCAAATTACAGAAACTGGAAGTGGAACAGTTTACTGGGGAAATTGTCAAATTTCGATCATGGTGGCAAATGTTCGAATCCCACATTCACAATCGGACAGATTTGGAGGACATTTCCAAGTTTTCATACTTGAGGAGCTTGCTGAAAGGCTCAGCATTTGGCATGATCAGTGGATTGAGTGTGACCGCAGAGAATTATGCACCCGCAATTGCAATGCTCAAGAAGAGATATGACCAGCCAGTTGTGGTCAGAAACACGCTGATGAGTAATATCATGAAGTTGCGACAGGCCAGGAATACCTGTCAGGATATGAGAATTTTGTTTGATGCAATTGAAAGGCTGCTCCAGCAGTTGGAGTCACTGGGTGAATCAGTGGAACATCCAATGCTGTTGAGCCAGCTGCAACAGAAAGTGCCACCCGAGGTTCTCAGAGAAATCCAGAAGGAACAGGGAACTGAGGAAGCCTTGACGGTGGAAAAATTCAGAGAGCTGTTTGGCAAGCAGCTAGCGCTCAGTGAGGCTGTACAGCACGCACAGCAAACTGAGGCACCAGTTCAGCAATCGCGCCAGGGATTCGGGAATAATCCCCGCGCACAGCAATTCAATAATCGGTTTCAAGGCAATGGGAACCGATTCAGAGGGCCAGAGAACCCAAGGACCAGCACAGGGAGCATGTCTGTGATCCAGAATGGACAGAGTGCACCACAGGCTGGATTCATGAATCCTGGGAGGCCGTGTGTGTTCTGCAATGACACACAGCAATTACACTTTAATGATAAGTGTCCAAAGTTCAAAACTGCCAGAGAAAGGAGAGTGATTTTGTCAAAGGCAGAGCGATGCCTGAGATGCCTGCAGAAAGGGCATTACATGAATCAATGTCAATTTACGAGAAGTTGCTTCTATTGCAAGTCCAATAGGCACCACACTGCGGTGTGCCCAGAGAAATTTGGTGACAATGGCAATGGAAACGCTGGACGGCAAATTCCAGCGTTCAGAGCGAATGGTCAACAAAATGGCCAGCAATCAGCAAACAATGGCAGAAAGTCTGTGCCGACGGCCGGTCGACCAGCACAGAGCCAACAGAGAAAGGCTACAGTGAATTGTGTCACTGTGGAAGAAGCTGGACCAGAAATGGTAGAGACAGAAACCATATCCAGCACAGTGGTTACAGAACCAAATACAAAGCAACAGAATACGTCAGTGAACCTGTCAGTAAACAGAAATATGTCAATGCTGATGACAGCCAGAACCGTGATTGAGGCTTCAGAAATGGATACAGAGATGGAGCCTGAACAGCCACCACTACAGATTCAAGCGTTCTTGGACACAGGATCCCAGGGAACGTACATGTCAGAGAAAGTGGCCAAGAAACTCAATCTGAAGAGTACAGGTGAACACCACATCCAGGTGTACACTTTCGGAAATGAAAAGCCGCACTATAAAGTGGTACAGCAAGTGGAATTCAGAATGCGGCTCAGAAATGGCCAGAAAGTTGATATGGTGGCTGATGTGGTCCCGACATTGACCACAGAACAAGTCAAAGTGCCTGTGTCAGAACAGGACGAAAAGTATCTGCAGAAGTACTTCCCGGATGAGAGTTACTTTGCAGACAGAATTCCCAAAGGAAAAGGGACAGAGTGCAAGTTCAAGCCAGACATTATAGTAGGCTTGAATTATTTCTGGGACTTGATGTCCAGAAACACCAGCACCACCAGACTTCCGTCAGGATTGTATGTCATTCCATCAGAATTGGGATTGCTGATGGGAGGTGGGCAGCTGACGAGCAACAGAAATCAATGGACCACGGATGGTGCATATCCGGTGGTGGTCAACACAATTGTGCATCAAATTCAGAGAGAAAAGTGGTACGAGGAAGCACCGTTGTCAATTGCTCCTGTACCAAATGTCAAAGACATGGACAGACTGGATACCATTGGCATAATGGACCAGCCAGACCTCGTCGAGGACGATGAGGCCATCAAGCAATTCAATGAGAGTGTACAGAGAAACCCAGATGGACGGTACTCTGTAAAGTTCATGTACAAACCAAATTTGCATGAACTCCCAGATAACAAAGCAATGGTGTTCAAGAGGTTCAGGTACCTCACCAACAGGCTCAAGAGAGACCCAGAATTACTAGAGAAAATTCAGGCAATCATGAAAGCACAGGAGGAGCAAGGAGTGATTGAGAAGGTCCAAGAGGATATTATGGATGGCAGAAAATTCCATATTTTGCCTCATCAACCAGTGATAACGCCAGAGAAAACTACCACAAAGGTCAGAGAGGTATATGATGCCTCAGCGAAACCGCCAGGCATGCCAAGCTTGAATGAGTGCATGTACCGCGGTCCAGTTATACTACCACAGCTGGTAGGGATGCTGATGCGATTCCGATTGCATAGAATTGCACTGGTCGCAGACATAGAGAAAGCGTTTCTGCAGATTAGTCTGCAGGACAGTGACAGAGATGTGACAAGATTTCTGTGGTACAAGGATCCCACGAAACCATCCATGGAGGACAACATTCAGATTTACAGATTTGCCAGAGTACCATTTGGTATAATCTGCAGTCCAGCGCTGCTGGCGCTGACAGTCAGATACCACCTGAATCAAGCTGGCACAGAAAATGCAAAATTGATCGATGAAAATCTGTATGTGGATAATTTGATCCTCAGTGTGGACACAGAGCAGAAAGCAATCGAATTGTACCAGGAATCCAAAGTGCTGTTCACAGAGGCACAGATGAATCTGAGAGAATGGAACAGCAACAATAAGAGCTTTACTTGGCAATTGGCAGAGTCAGATGTGGCCAAGGAAATTGTCACAACAGTCCTAGGAATGAAATGGGACACAGAAAGTGACCAGATGTGGCTGAAAACGCCAAAAACAGTCCAGCAATCACAATTATCAGAAACTGACCAGAAAATCAAACTTCCCACGAAAAGGACAGTTGCAAAGGTGACTGCGGGATGTTTTGATCCAATGGGACTCGTCAGTCCTGTCCTACTGCCAGCAAAGAGATTTTTGCAAACGTTATGGCATTCAGGACCAAGTGCCAAAGAATGGGATACTCCCCTGTCTGAGGAACAGACAGCAATTTGGCAGCAATTAGAGATAGAATTGCTCAAGGTTGGACAGATCAAGTTCAACCGAAATTTGAATTATCAGAGTGGTGCAGATGCACAACTGCACATTTTCGTCGATGCCTCAGCAATGGCATACAGCGCAGCGGCATACATATGCCAGAAAACAGAAAATGACAGCGGCACATCAAGCCTGCTGTACTCCAGATTGAGACTCGCTCCAAAGAAACCAGAAGTGACAATTCCACGGCTGGAATTGTTAGCAATGTTGATTGGCAGCAGAATGTCAAAGTTTATTCACAAAGAGCTCAAGGACGTCAAATTCAGTCAAACAGTTGTATGGTCAGATTCAACCTGTTGTCTGAAGTGGCTAACAACAGCGAAGCCACTGGCATGTTTTGTCAAGAACAGATTGGATGAAATCAGGAAAATTCAGAGTGAGACAGAGAACATGCACATCAGACACATAGCAGGACTGGAGAACCCAGCTGACATGGCCACAAGAGGCATGAATATGTCAGAGTTGGAAGGCAGTAACCTGTGGTGGAAAGGGCCAGAATGGCTAATGACTGGAGAGTGGCCAGAGCCAAAAGTGGAGCCAGTCACGCCAGAAGTAATGGCAGAAATCAAGAGAGAAGAGCTCAAGTTCCCAAAAGCCAGTCCAATTTACCTGGGCGCCACACAGCAAGTGGTCAGGGACCCAGATGCCAGCAATGTGCAAGCTGATGAAAGCAAGCAAAGCAACCCATTGGGAATTGAGATTCAGAGATTCTCATCACTGACAAAGTTACTGGATGCAACAGTATACGTGATGAGATTTGTGCGACAGATGCACAAAAAGCGCAGCAAAAATGACAGTCAGAATGGATTGTCAGAAATCATGAAAAGTATCTGTGGTACAATGAAACCACAGGGAATTATCAGTATTGAAGAGAGAGAGAGTGCGTGGAAATATTGGATCAAAGTGACGCAACAGAATCATTACAAAGAAGTGGCAAAGATTCTGGCAACAGGCCACAGCAAAGGCAGCCAGGATGGCAAGAAAGCAGCTGCAGACCAGCAGTTGATCAAATGGCTCAATGTGCAAATGCATCAGGATGGAATCCTGAAGTGCCACGGCAGAATGGAGCATACAGACCCACAGGAGGTCACAGTGCCACTCATACTGTTGCCAGCAACGGCTACAGTGACTCAGCTGATTGTCAGAGACCAGCATGAGAAGTTGATGCACGCAGGAGTGCAACATACATTGGCAGCGATCAGACAAAAGTACTGGATTACACAGGGCAGACGGGTGATCTACAATGTGACGAGAACCTGCCCAACCTGTAAGAAATTGGGAGCGAAGCTGTACCAGCTTCCACCAATGCCAGATTTGCCAGAAACCAGAGTTCAGAGAGCCAGACCGTTCCAGTACACGGGTTTGGATTATTTGGGACCAGTTTGGTACAAAGTGGACAAAGATCACAGGAAAATGTGGATTTGTTTGTTCACATGCATGGTGACACGTGCAGTTCACCTGGAAAGTGTGCTGGACATGACAGCACAAGAATTCCTGAATGCAGTCAGGAGATTCATCGCCAGGCGCGGAAAGCCTGAGGCAGTGATTTCAGACAATGCGACGCAATTCAAATTGACAGAGAAAGTGCTCAGCACAAGCACTGACAAGGCCATTAATACTGGGAAAGAATGGTCAGAAATGGTCAAAAGTGGAGCAGTACAGACTTACTGCTCACAGCAACAAATCCAGTGGAACATGACTACTCCTATGGCACCATGGCAGGGAGGTGTCTATGAGAGAATGGTGGGCATCACCAAGAAACATTTCAAGGCAGCTGTGGGGCACAGAATGTTAACCCTGCAAGAATTGTTGACACTTCTGCCAGAAGTCGAAGCAGTGATCAACAGCAGGCCAATCTCTTACATCTATGGTGATGTAAAGAGCCTCAGAGTGCTGACGCCAAAAGACTTCCTGACAGGGGAAGGTCAGATTGGAGCACCACAGTTTGACGCAGACAAAGATGGAGAATTTGTGCCCAGAATGGATAACGCAGCGAAACTGCAGAAATATTGGGAGACAACCCAGCAAACTTTGGATAAGTTCTGGGACTTGTGGCATCAAGAGTATATCCCGAGCTTGAGGGAAAGGACTCAGGTGACACACAAACAGGGCAGATTGACAGCGACTCAAGAACCCAAAGTGAATGAAGTTGTGCTGATTTATGAAGAGAACATGCCCAGAGGTGCATGGAGGATGGGTCGCATCGAGCAGTTAGAGCGTAGCAAAGATGGACAGATTCGCTCAGCAAAAGTCAGAACTGCCAACAGAAATGTGGTCAGCAGACCACTCAATCAATTGTATCCGTTGGAAATCAATTCAAAGACAATGGATATCCCAGAGACAGCAGTGACAGTCAAAGTGGATCTACTGGACCCAGCAATTGTCCAGAAACATGTCAGAAATCAGAGCTCGAACAGAGACTCTGTATCAAACCCTGTTCAAAACCCTGCTCAGAGGAACTCAGCATCGGATAGAGTCCTGAGGAGTGCGACAGGGAAAGCCACAGCAACCACCAGCAGTTTGGTGATTGGAATGCTGTGCATGGTGTTGATGCTGACAGGCATGTCAGAGTCAGCAACGCTGAGAAAAGCTGGCAAAGCTTACAGCGAAGTATTTTCCAGAACATACGTTCTGGAAACCTCGACAGTAAGGCCACCATCATTGGCAGCGCATCATGGATTGCCGCCTTTGCCTTCAGAATGGCCACCAAAATCTGTCAGAGAAATGCAGACTTATGAGAGATTCAAGGATGCAATCAAAGATCATCCTGTGGAACAGGTGATCAGCTCACAAAGCCAGAAGTATCAGATTTGCACCAGTGGAAGACATGGACATGCGCTTACAGTTCCTGAAGAAGTGCAGTGCCATATCCCACCAAGGAATTTTGTCAAGGCAATGAAAGTTACACTTTACGCACAGAGACAGATTCCACAGAAAGAGAAAGCATACAGATGCTACATCAGAATCAAAGAGATCATCACACACACCAGTTTCTGGGGAGCGAAAGGCATTACAGGCAATTTTGAGAAATACCAGCAAGTTGGCGTGGTAGCCTGTAACTATGCAAGAATTCACAAGATGTTCAGAGGAACACCTTTGGTGGAAATGGAGCCCAGAGTGTGGACAACCAATCAAACCTTGAAAGTGGAATATTCATGGTGTTGCCATGACAAAGAGAATGTCGTCAGTAACTTCTACATGGAAGAAGGAACCGTGGCTTCACTTGATGGAAAGACTGTAATCAGCGACTTGCAAGATTTCAGCCAGTGCAGAGCCATGATGGGACATTGCAGAGACCACAACTATGGAATCACAGTGTGGGACACGGAGAACTTCAAGCATCAATGCGCATATGAGAGAATTGGCAGATTCAAGTCAGAGATATCTGGCCAGACAATTATTGTGTCAAAATTGCAAGCAGCATACTCCCACAGCAACAAGACAAAGAGGCCAATTGGTTCAGAATGTGTTCCGGGAGACACATACTACACCGATCAAGGAGGTGTATTCATCCAGTTTGACAGAAGAGAAGATGTGCCTGTGGAATGGGCAATGCCAGGAAAGATAGTGGAGGCAAGAGAGTCAACAATTAGTGGAACGTTGTATGCCAGATTAGACGACAGAAACTCCAAGTTTCAATTCCTGCAACATGTGGTCAGAGAAATGACTCAGGCACAATTTGCGATTGTATGGCATCAGCTATGTCAACTTCGCAAGAACCAGCTGGACATGTTGACTCAGCTTTTCCGCATCGATCCAACACTGGGGATTCGAGCCATGCTGGGAAGACAGGATGTTCATGCAGAATGGGCTGGAGAAGCAATTATGTTTTGGGAATGCAAGGAAGTGCAGCCATACATAATTTATCAGACAGGAAAAGTGGGAGAGACATGTTACAAGTACACACCAATGAGATTGGACAAAGACGGGCCCTTGTGGTTCAAGAGCCCAGGCAGCAGAGACTTGGTGGAGAAATCACCAGAAGAGGATTGCAGCCACACCACACCGCACCTGTACAGAAATGAACATGGACAGTGGAAGTCCGCACATGGAATGGTGCATGTCACAGAGACTCCAATCGAAATGACATGGAAAGGACAATGGCAGGCCTTCACGTTTGATGCGCCTCACCTGTTCACCAACATTGTCAACAGAGCGACCAATTTCATGGATGTCAGAGGCCAGATTCAGAGATTACAGAACTTAGAGCATGTGCAGAACCAGTTGATCGATTACACGGCAGATATGTCATTGGATCCCAGAGTGATCAGAAATTCAATAGAAGGCATTGGAGCTGGAATTGGACAGACAGCAGCAGGAATCGGCAAAGCATATGGTCATTATATATCTGGAGTATCAAAAGGGTACACCAACTTTATGGGAGGAATGCTGAAAGGACCCTTTCAAGTGATCATCAACACAATCGCAATGCTGCTGGGGATCACAATCCTGATAGCCGGAATTGTAGCTGCAGGATACCTGTGGTACAATTGGAGGATTGCCACAGGGAAACCAGTGATTCCACCGTGTGTATACACATGCATATGGAAATGCATAGTGTGTCCATTCAAATGCATATGGCTATGCTTCAGAGCCATCAGATATACTATCAAGAAATCAACTCAGAAAGAGACCAATTATCCACAAAGGAAAGTGCGCAAGACAGAGTTGAAACCAGCAATCAAGAGGAGAGCCAGATCCAACTCAACACAGTCCGTCAGATTTGCCAGGAGAGCAGAAACAGAGGACAGAATGGCAAAGTCACTATCAGCATACGTTCAGCCAGATGAAAGTTCAGCTGATGAGGGACAAGTCAGAGCCAGGAACAGAGACAGTGTTCACATGCCTGATATCCGCAAATTCACCTCACGCGAACGCGCAGGAAGCGACACGGGCAACTACCTGCTTCATCATCAGGCTAGGTCGGCGTTGGCATCACCAGCAACCGGACCTGCAACTTCACGCACGCCCACGACTTCGCGCACGACCACGTTCACCACCGAAGCGACTGTGGAAACGCCACTCATCACTTTGGCGCCTACCACCACCAGCATGTGACGTTGCTGCAACAACGGAGTGCAGCAACTCTTCCGCCCGGAGTGTGCTGACCGTGGCAAAATGGATGGATAAAGAAATACAGAGAATTGATAATTAGGCTCATATTCGCATATTTACTTATTTGCACTATTTTACCTTTCATGCACTATATTTATTTACCACGCAAAATATCAAATTATATTTCCTGCACTATATTATTTATCCATGGAGAATATTTAATTAGGAAAGTGTTTCATGAGTAATGGATATGTTTATGTGAAATATTTAGGTTAAAAAGTCAAATAAGTTATTATTAGGTGTATTAATATGAAATTAGGCTCATTCAACTCGCCATAATTTTCTGATCATTATTATATATACATTTACATGGTTTACTTGTAAGTTGGGAAAGTCAAAACTTGTAAATATTTACGTGCTGCGTAATTATCTAGGCTAGCGTCCTAATAGAGAAATGGTGCCCTGTGTGTAACTAGCATTTACTGTACAAAGCCCTTCGCATAGGCATAATTGACATAACCTTGCTCACAACTATTTATATTTACTTAATAATTATAATACCCCGCTCAATCAAATATATTAAAGACTCTGCTCAATTACAACACCCATTTACCCCGAATAAGTCCCAGTTTACTGTTTATTCAACATACGTTTCCAGGAAGTGATTATTATTATTATGTTGAATATACCCTGTTCTATTTACGTCATTAGGAACATTTGCACTGCTATTTAGATTTCCCAACCCTATCATATTAGTTCCAATGTGCGTCAATGTTTTCTGACAAATTGAAGCAAATTAGTAAATCGGCCGAGTTTGCCGACTTCGCGCCTCAAGATTAATAGTTTTTCCATTAGCCCAATTTGTACCTGGTATTTCTTTACCATAATTATTTGAATGTACGCACGCGCAGTATAAGGCAACTGTTTCGGCTAAATGTGTTTATTTGCTGCATTTATGTCTTATTTGTGCATTTGTATTAGGAAATTACTGTAGCTGTTTTTCTATACGTGATTTCCGTGTCTTAGCTACTTTGAGAGTTTTTATTAGAGTCTGCGGACCCCAAGCTTCTGAACGAAAATAAGCTAGCGATAGAAACTTCGACTAGGAAGCTCGCTAGGCTTTGCGCTTTTATATGTGGCTGTATCTGATCAAATAAAGTACCTGAAACAATTTCGAACCCCTTTCAACACGCAACCACGAAATAAACTCAACTTGGCTGTCGACAAGTGGACGTTCGGCTACAACGGGAAATCAACCACTCTAAAGGCCGTTTCTCACTACGGTCTTGGAGCTGCTGGATTCGGTGGTAGAAGACGCTGACTTCGGTGGCTTCATCACATATGTAAAGTGCCAACTGCATGAGCGCAACATTGAAATATTACAAAATGCCATTGTGGCATCTGAAAACAATCTTTTGAAAAAGGGGGAAATGCAAAATATGAATATGCTAAGGGCTTTTGAACAACTTCTCAAACTGCAAAATCTCACATGCCCCAGCATCAAATCAAATGGTGAAAATGTCACATGTCAAATCAGTGATCTTGATTTTCAAAAAATGCAAAGCATTGTCCATGAATCTGGCAAAAAATCAATAGAAGAGAGTAATGCTCAATGCTCGACCATACTGGAAAGTGCCAAAGCCAACTTCAAAATGCCTAAAATTACATGTCCAACTGTGCCAAAGATTACATGCCCAACTGTGCCCAAAATTACATGCCCAACTGTGAATTCATCAATGATCTTGGATGGTGTAAAAAGAATGGTTGAAATGAAAGGTAATCAGTGCTCCAATGTGGATATTGACACTGTGGTATGTATTTGCAAAAGTATTGTTTTCAAGTATTTTCATACTTTTCCAAATTATTAATATTCAAACTATAATACAGTTCAAAGCTTTTGGCTCAATGGTGAAAAATGTCACAGAAAAAATGGCAACTGACATCAAAATCAACACAACTAAAGGAATGACAAATCTGAGCTTGCAAATGGCAGTGAACAACAAAAACATCAGAAATACATTGACAGACTTTCATGTAAATTCAACAATTTATTTCAATTTTCACATTTTTGAAAAATAATTTTGAATTTATCACTTACAATTACAGATCTCATTATTAGATGGCATTGAGAATGTGAATCGCACAGTTGTCTGCATGTATTCTGGCATGATGGGTGGATTTGTAATATTGAATAATAGCATGGCAAAAATGGAGGTTTGTGCTTAATATGACTTAAGCATGGAAATGTGAAATACTTTTTATCTCTTCAATTTGATATAGACATGGAAATATGAAATACTTTTTATCTCTTCAGATGGACAATGCTGAACAGAAACAAATGTGGGTGAAAATGCAGACTGACAATAAGAAAGTCATAGCTGAAATGAATATGCTAATGAATCAAATTAAAAAAAAATCTATGCTGGGGGATGTGAGGTCTAGCAGCACATCTACAACAGATCAAACTTCTCATTTTGCAAGCACAACTATTGTGGCAACATCTACCACACAAAAACCTTTGAATCTGAAAGTGCCAAAAAACCCGGTCATGAATGATGGACCCATGAATCTGAAAGTGCCAAAAAACCCGGTCATGAATGATGGGCCCAATTTGTGCAATTTGAATTTGCAAAATTGGGATGCTACACTACAAACCAAAAATGCCGATGAAATTGAAAAACTCATGAAGCCCCTAGCTACACAATTGAAAGTACTTGAGGACCAAATGGATTTCATGTATATGGTACATATTTGTCACTTACAAATTTTCTCATAAAATGTTTGAATTTAAAACTTTTTTCAACATGAAACATACATTCAGATGGAAATGAGCATGTTGTCCATTATTGTGGTATTGGGATGCTTCAGTACAGTTGTGTCTATTGTGCTGGGCATAATGATCTGTAGCAAATGGAGCAAAAAAAGGCGCAATAGCGATTCCGATCCAATGATTTTGTAAGTGTAATCTTTGAAATACTTTAAACATAAAATCTTAAAATAAAATCATTCAAAACATTTCAGGCAAGAAACTGGATTTACATCGCTCACTGAACACAGCAATGTCGCATTTAGTGAACAATCCCGCCCAAAAGTAACGGTATGTTCATAATAGTCCTACATAATGGTTCTACATACACTACTTTTCATACTAAATTTTGAAAACTCATGAATGAGCTTTGAATGTGTTTGAGTTTTCCATAATGAATCATTTTCAATTACCATCAACTGAAATTGACAGTCACCTTGTTGTAGAAAACTCAAATGTGTTCTAAGTAAAAGTGAGCTTTCAAAATTTCGTGTGAAAACTAGTGTGCACAGACACATTGGCACTGCTCACACTAGTTCTCATACAAAACTTAGAAAACTCATTGATCAGCTTTGAACGTGTTTCAGTTTTCCACAATTGTGTATTAAGTGCAAAAAAAACAACTCAAATTGCCAAATTTATTTGTAAATTAATTTTTTGAAATTTTTTCAAAATTTCGTATGAAAACTAGTGTTATTGATGTAAAACCCTATTTTCAGCTAATCAATGATGCTGGTAATGTACAGTACATACCGGGAAAAACGCAGATTGCCAAACAACTGCGTACGGCGATAGAAAATAGACAAACGGTGACGGCGGAAATTCACAGCGAAGATGAGCCATGTTTCTCTGGTGGTGGGTCATTAACTGCTAATAAATCTCATAGTTATTGTAGTTCTTTATCTACAGTGCGCTATAGTAGTGAAGATTTTTATACATTTAATAATAACTCAGCGCTGTTTGATCCTGTGGCACTGGATGAGAGCGATGAACATGATGCATATGTTCAGAAAACTGAATGCGTTTTGGGCAAACCGGCTAAGCATTAAATACTACTCTCAATTGCTTTCTCCAGACATCATTTAGATTTTCACCAAGATTGTAGTATTTTTTGCTTCTTGAAAAATTGGTATTTTGCAGACATTTTGTGATAAATTGCCCCCCTCAATATTTTCAAATTAGCTCACCCCCATTTTCAGATTTCTTTCAGAAAACAAAATCACTATCTAACGTTAACTTTTTTATTTCCCCACGCATTTTCACGCCTTGTGCATATTTAACGAGCAAATCCCAGATACCGTAAATACTCTAATCTTACATTGATTTCAATGCATTTTAATAATTGACTTCATACAAATATATTAGTTGACATTGACATCAAACGTCAATTAATTCCGATTTCAAACAAACCCAACTTTATGCATAATTTGAGTGTAAATGTCCAGTAATAAGAAAATTTACGGTATTTTTTGTTTTACCTAGCCTGGTCTTTTTACCCTTGCCGTACTACTTAAAATACTATTAAGACATAATTTTTTTAATCCCCACTAACCGATTTGCTGAATACTCAAAAATATAGTATTTTGAGTAGATATTTTTTCAATGTACCGTATATCCTCGAAATACCCCCTCAGAATATCCCCCTTCGAACGAATATCCTCACCTCAAAATGGACATTATGAACTTATAAATCTCCCTCAAAATATCTTACCCCCCTCTCGTTTCATTCCCCCTCAAATTCTCACTCTGAAAAAATAAATCCCCTGGGGATATTTTGAGAAAATACAGTACATATTTTGATTATGCATATTTCTCGAGTAAACGTAAATACACTCAAACAACTCTGCTGCAATATTGTATTTAGTGCCACTCACTTAGATTCATACTTATCCATTTATCGATGTTTTAAGGTGCAGTTTCGTGTGCGATTTTTTTTATGTGCAATTGAGACGTATGTGTCATGCCTTCCTGGTGCCAATTCCCCAAGCCCTGTAAAGTGTAAAGTAAAGTGTCAAATGTAAAGTCAAATGCAAAATAAAGTGTCAATTGTCATGCAAAATTCAGCAATAAACTATTTTCTTTTTTGTTTTGATTGACACTTTACTTTGCATTTGACTTTATATTTGATACTTTACTTTACACTTTACAGAGCTTGGGACTACCCCCTGCCGCTGCAACTAAGATGACCGCTTTTTCCGTTCGCATTTGCATATAATTTTACCTCCAAATTTATTTTGTTTTAAAAAATATGTATTTTTACATTTCAATTTTGAAACTTATATTCAGATTTATATGATTTTACAGTCAATAAATAAGTATATCCAAACATGTTTACGTAGTAAAAAGCGACAAAATCTTATCAACATCAGACATCTTCACCGGCAGTTTACAAAGACAATTCACAAAAATAATACAATTAGAAAATTTCACGCCCTCTCGCTACTGCCTATCCCCGTCAGACATCTTCACGGACATTCATAATTATTCAGTGACATTTCTTGATCGTTTTTTTTTTGTCAAAGGGAACGTCTCTGGCATTATCTTGTAGACAATCTTAATAGTTGACGTCAAAACATTTAGCAGAATACAAGAGCCTTGAGACCTTTTTAAGAGATTCATTTTCACTTGTCACTTCTCACTAACAAAATGACTTCCATGGAAATTCACTTAAGTACAAAAACCAATGAACTATTGGAAGCCATGCCCTCAAAAAGACTAAAATTCACTAATTTCTCACTCAAATATGCTGTCTATAGTTTGGCAACTATTGTGGCATCTGTATGCCCTGAAACTGGCTTTTTGAATCTTGAATACAATGGATTCAAAACTCAAATACAGGTATACATAATTTGGGGCATTTTTTACCTTATAAAACACTACATACTCATATGTGTAGGCCTATGTCGTTGACTGGTGTGTACTCAAGCCTGAAATACATGTACGTGTGCCGGAAGGTTTCATGAGACACCTTTATGTGGCCTTGGATGAAAGACAGGCCGATTGCATGCTTGTAAACATCTTGAAAAAATTCTTCCATGATCAAATCAGTTAGTATTTAGACTATACTTTTTTTGATTATCACTCATATTAAAATAACTGAAAAAATTCATCCACAGAAATCCACTATATACCTATTGCCTATTTTCCAAATCACAATGTAGTGAAAATGCCAACTCCTCTGAATGAAATCATAATTCCGATGTTCATGGATTTTTCACTACTCCATCCAGTATGTAGGGCAGATCCTGCCTATGATAAGGAAAGCACTGTGAACATGGCAAAAAGATGTCACGCATATCGAGAGCATGATCTTCTCACACGTTAATTCATTGAGAACTAATTTTTATTTTTTATATTATGATGTCATATTTGAACATGTGCAGGAGCAACACCTGATCACATCACTGGATGGGCAGAAAAAGCATTTCTTGAACTTACTCATTCACAATTGTTTCGTCATAAAAAACAATCTGAAAATTTGGAAACTTTTCTACACTTTTCACTCAAAGAGCACTGTATAATTACTAAAAAAGGAAACATTTTGCACAAATGTATATACTGCAAGGACGCCAAACAAAACAGATTCATGCTTCATGTGCCATATCTTGTCTGCACTGGCTGCTTTTCACATGAACCACTAAATATACCACATGACATGCTCCAATGTGTCAGTTTCAAATGGCGTGTTCCTGATGTTGTCAGTCAGGCATACAATGAAAAACAGAATGCTCAAAAATTCAATACAAAAAATGATACACATTCATGCTGTAAAAGACAGCGAAAAGGTGCAATTGTACCGACAGAATGTCATACACAAAGCTCTCTTCAGAAAAGGTTTTTTAATTTAGAGTTACTTATTCATGAAAAATAATCTGAAACATTCTAATTTTTCCCAAACAGGATCTCCAAATCAGCCATGGATGCCTTCCTCAGAAAAACTGCTGTGAATGCAAGCACACAAACAGATTTGTGTCTTCTGATTGAAAGAAATCAAAGTTCAAGTGATTCTGATAGTGATCAAACTGTAGAAGGAGAATTGAGAAAACTTTACAAACATAGACATCGTTTGGCTGTTAATAGATTGATGACAACAAAAGACTGATTTGGATTTGTTATTCATATTTTTCATGTCAATTTTCATAATAAAAATTCAGATTATTTTACAGAATAAACTCTAAATTGAAATTAGACATTATTTTCAACTTATAAGAGCCTTTTAACTTACAAACGGATACTTATGGCTCAGAAAACTTATGTCCCAGTTTTGTGGACATTTTCCGGACAGTTATGACCTCACTTGTTACTTCACTACCGTAACCCACTTCGGTTATCACCTCACTTGTTCTCATTCACTCCATAACTGTCCGGAATATGTCCACAAAACTGGGACATAACTTTCACGGCCATAAGTATCCGTTTGTAAGTTAAAAGGCTCTTGTATACTGCTGAGGTAGTTCCAAATGGGTGACCAATACCTTTGACAAGGAAGGTGAGGAGCCCTCAGCTCAATTGTGTGAGCTAGCAGACCCTGGTGGACGCTCCTCAACACTTCAATTACAGTCCCTAATATTGTCGAAACCGTCAGGAGATGCGTCATGCGGACACCATTTTTTTGGATACTTAATTCATTGTTAAACTTCATGTACATATTTACACACTATATTTACATACATGCATACCTTTTGTATCCGTGTTTCTGTGTTAAACAAAAACACGGAAACTCAATGAGTTTCCGTATTTAATATGTGTGTTTTTGCCAACATTGGCTCTGCTATAGCTGGACATGGTCAGCGTTAGGTAGGTACCGTATATCCTTGAATAAGACCCCCCCTTGAATAATACCCCCCCTTGAATAACACCCCCCTGTTGGCCAGGTGAGGAAAAAATAACGCCCCCCTTGAATAACTCCCCCCTCTTGAATAAGTCCCCCCTCTGGGTAAAACGATCGATGAGCAACACACGAAAATGAAAACGAGACAAACAGAAAAATAAAACTATGTCTGGGCTGATTCATTGAATGCAAATGGGGTTTGGTGTGTGAAACGAAAAATGCAAAAGAATGTTAGCCTACGGCCGGGACGGCACAGCAGATACATTTTGTGTACGCAGCGTATGCATACCTACATGCTTTTTTGCTGATTAGTGTGTGAATTATTCCAGTTTTTCTTGTTGAACTGGTCATTTTCTGCATTAGATGTGTTGACGGAATGCATACAAACAATGAATAAAGTGAAAGTTTTCCTGGAAGTTCTGAGGAAAAAATAACTCCCCCCTTGAATAGTACCCCCCCTTGAATAACTCCCCCGTCCAAAACCTCTGACGAAATAATAACGCCCGTGGGGTCTTATTCAAGGATATACGGGGGTTTCAGCGTTTTTTTGTAAAAATTGTCTAGTATTTATGTGTGCATACCGTATTACCTCGAAAAAACCCCAGGGGGTTTATTTTTTCGGCAGCATAATTCGAGAGGGGGGTTATTCGACGGGGGTCTAGTATTTCGCAAGAAATTTTCGGAAATTCCCCATACGCAGACGTAGAAAAATCGAACATTCACATAGATTTATGTGTTTATAGGCATATATTACTGTATATACACAAAAACCCTTCCCTAACGTCACTTAATCATCAGTGTTAACGTGTGTTCTGCATAGTACAGATCACAAACTGCGGTATTTGTCATTTACGTTCACGTTACACTCAATTTTAGGGGGGTATTTCGAGGGGGGGTTAATTCAAGGGGGGGTTAATTCAAGGTAATACGCTATTTGAATTTTGTGAAATACTTACAAGTACCCAGTACTCCTGAAACAGTACGCGTACAGAGGTATGAGGACATATTGGCCGGGACAAATTGGCCGTGGACATATATTGGCCGGGACAAATTGGCCGTGGACATGCTGGCCGGAGACAAATTGGCCGCGCCATTCTGTCCGCGAGACAAATTGGCCGTGGACATGCTGGCCGGCCAATTTGTCCACGGCCAATATGGCGCGCGGCCAATTTGTCTCCGGCCAGCATGTCCACGGCCAATTTGTCTCGCGGACAGAATGGCGCGGCCAATTTGTCTCCGGCCAGCATGTCCACGGCCAATTTGTCTCGCGGACAGAATGGCGCGGCCAATTTGTCCACGGCCAATTTGTCCCGGCCAATATGGGTGTCAACCGCGTACAGATGGGTAGGGTGTAAAAAAAATTGTTTTACGGAAAACGGAAACAGAAAAAAAATTTCAGCGGCCGGAAAACGGAAAACGGAAAAAAATTTGCAGTTGGCGGAAAACGAAAACAGAAACGGAAAAAAAATTTCAGCAGCCTGAAAACGGAAAAGAGGCCAGAAAAACGGAAACGGAACAATCAAATTTGCACGGAAATGGAAAAACTTGCTGAAATTTTGCCAGAAAACGGATAAAATTGGCTGAAATTTAGCTGGAAGTGGAAAAAATTTGCAGTAATTTTGCTGGAAACAGAAATTTTTTTACATCATTGACAATCTGCATGAATTTTTACCAGTTTGGCTGATCAGAAAACAGAAAGTTGAGCCAGAAAAAAGTAAAATGAGGCAGAAAAATGGAAAATTGAGGCGGAAAATGGAAAAAAGGCAGAAAAACTGGAAATTGAGGCGGGAAACAGAAAAAAGGCGGAAAAACTGAAAATTTAGCTGGAAAACGGAAAATGAGCTGGACAAACAGAAACGGAAAAAAATGTTGCCGGAAAACGGAACGGAAAATGGAAAAAAATTTCAGCAGCCGGAAAACGGAAAAAATTTGCCTGCGGAAAACGGAAACGGAAAACGGAAATTTGACACCCTACAGATGGGTACTGGTCATGGTTGGTTTTAGTAAAATTCTTTTTACTAAAATTGTATTTTATTTTTATTAAAATTGTATTTTATTTTTATTTTATTCATGTTTCAGTTTATTTTATTTTATTTTATTCTGAAATGTCATTAATAAAATAAAATGAAACCATTTTACAAAAATTTTACAAATATTTTACAAAATTTTTACAAAAAGTCGGAAATCTTGGATGCAAGGACATAAAACAATCAATGTGCATGCTGGAAGCATGCAGATGAATACAAAAAAAGTTTATGTAAACTTTTGATACGAGTTGTGAGGTAGGCATTTTGTATTTTGACCCTCTGGAGGTCCTGGATATATGATTCTAATTGCTCCTCCCAAGGGAAGATACCTACAATTTGGTTGTTGTTTTTTGGGTGGGGGGAGGGTTTGCGTGGTTCTTTTTTTTGGCTTTTTCAAGGTATGGAACGAAGAAAATCACATAAATCAGTGATCTTTAAGGTGAAAATATTTTTAAAAATGTGAAAATTTGCAATTTTGAGCAACGATATGTTTCAATCACAACAATGAAATATACAACAAGGCACTAGTTCTGCAAATTGGCAGCTCAGAACTTAAGCAACATGATAGAAAACTTTCTATAGAATTAACCAGACACTTGAGTTTTCGTAAAATTTTTACTAAAATTGTAGGAAAATTCGAATTATTGTACAATTTTACTAAAATTTTACAAAAATTCGAATTTTAGTAAAATTGTATTTTTATTTTATTTATTTTCCATTTTATTTTATTTTATTTTATTCTCTAATTTTCCATTTTATTTTTATTTTATTTTTATTTTTTTCTGAGATTTTGCTAACCCTGGTACTGGTACAATTAAAGTATTGTACCCATGGGTACTTAGTACCCAGTTTTATGCGTTTCAGAGTAAACATCAATACCGTATTTCCTCGATATACCCCCAGGGGGCTTTATTTTTTCAGGTTGGAAACTTTGAAGGGTATGTAGAGGGTGGGGTTATTCGAAGGAGGTTTATTATTTCACCAGAAATTTTTTGGTAAGGATCGTAGTAAATTGTGGCGTTTTACATACCTAAAACTGATAATAAACGTGACCGAACACATATTAAGACACCACATAGATAAATTAGCTACACAATAAACTAGTCTTGCAGCTGCGATGCAAATTGACATCAATTTATACATCATGTTCATTACATACATGATGTACCTTATTCTAAACAGGGTAATTTCGAGGGGAGGGGAATTTTTTCCTCAGTCCTAATGGCATCTAAACCGCATAGCATGTGGACCCGTATGGCATGGATTTCTCCCCGAATGGCATCTATCGCAGAGTTGTTAAAAGTACTGAACTTTTTTGAAAGTCAACGTAAACGTAAAATATTTATTACAGAAAACGTTGAGTATCTATTTTTTACTTTTACGCATGAGTAAACGTGAGTAAATTACTTTTGTCCCCGTAAAATGTTTTTGGGTATTTTTGAAAAGTTTGCCCCAATTTTCACTCAAAATCACTAATTGTCAAGCTTTTTCACCATGAAATGCTGTCGTTGATGTGTTTTTGTCTATTTTTATGCTTTTTTGAATATTCTGTCCCCATTTTTAGCTTTTCTCTCTCCTTTTTTATCTAACTTGAAAAAGCGTACTAAACCCCCATTTGAAATACGCTTTCTGTACTCGCGTACTTTCAAAAAGTATGTGAGTAAGTGAGTACCAGTATTTTTTTCGGGAGGAAACATAAACGTATTTACGCAGTACTCAAGTATCCGTATTTTTGGAGTAAACGTAAATACGTTTTAACAACTATGATCTATCGTGCCATATATGCCAAATGGGCTACCTGCCAGCACATGCCATGTGGTTTACTTCCATGTAAGTATACATGCCAATCGGGCTGAACACCCCCCGCAGCCACACATAAATATATGTTTATTATAAGTCTCAACCAATTTTATACCACCTGATTTTGAACCCAATGAATTCCATCTGCAGAGTCATTTTGAATCTGTGTGTGACCTGTCCCAAATGTGACGAGCCAAATTTTGTTCAAAGCCCAGTATATATACTCCAGCGAAATTACACCTTACCATGAAATCTACCATATCCCATCTTAATGAAAGAACAAACATAAAAAAATTCATCATATTTATCAAAGCAATTTGATAAATATGATGAAAACAATTTTATGTTCATTCTTTATTCAGGTGGGATATGGTAGATTTCATTGTAAGGTGTAATGTCGCTGGAGTATACCAAACAAATGAAATTGAAATGACATTCACAAAATGTCCAAATATCAGATCTATACATAGGTGAAAACTATCATTGATAATTTTATTATACACTGAAATTTTCGAGATAAAACATTTGCTACAAAAAATGAAAAAAACTTATTCCACACCAGATATGTGTAATTGCATTCTTCTTTGCCCTTTGTATTTGCCACCTGGGGTCACAGTGCTCGCGACATCCCCCCCCCCCGCTAGCCCGCATGACATGTAGACACCCCCTACCCGCTTTCATGTACACCACCATCCACTTGGCATGTGGCACTGGATAATTGCCAAGTGGGGAGAAATTGATGCCATACGGGTCCAGATGCCAAGCGGTTTAAATTCCATGGAGGTCCTCGCCTTTCGAGGGGGGGGGGTTTAATTCAAGGGGGCGGGGGGTATTTCGACAAAATACAGTACACACTATCAACTCTAATGGGATGCAGCCTGTCTCACCTTCCTGTGCATAGCACATGCACACATCCTGGTCATTACACACTCCGCCCTCATGACCCTGATTGGTGCAAACTTCATTGCAATGTGCTTCTCCCTGGTTGCACACGCCATTGCCCAGCGATTTGAACTCGCAGTGGTCTGGTGGCATTTGCGAGTGCACTGCGTGAGAAAGTCGAGCAAATTTAAATTTTTGCAGTTGCAAAAATGCGTTTACCTATTTACGTTTGCGCAGTACAACCATGTATCATGCTCATAAGTAGGGATGGCAAGCGATTTTTAAGTGCTTTTAAAATTACCGTTTTACTCGAAATATCGCCAGGGGGTTTATTAAATCGCCAGCAAAATTTGAGGGGGGATAATTCGAGGGGGTGTTTATTCGAGGGGGGGGGGGGTCTATTATTTCGCCAGAAATTTTCGTAAATTCCCCATACGCAGACGTAGAAAAATCGAACAATCACATAGATTCATATGTGTTTATAGGCATATATTACTGTATATACCGTTTTACTCCAAATACCCCCAGGGGGTTTTCTTATATCGCCAGCAAAATTTGAGGGGGGGGGATAATTCGAGGGGGGGTTATTCGAGGGGGGGTCTATTATTTCGCCAAAAATTTTCGGAAATTCCCCATACGCAGACGTAGGAAAATCGAACAATCGGCATATATCACTGTATTACATAAATACCGTATTTACTCGAATAATTCCCCCGGGGAATTATTTTTTCGTCAGACATTTTTGAGGGGGGAACTATTCAAGGCGGGGAATTATTCAAGTGGGGGGATTATTATTTCATAAAAATTTTTAGCCATGTTTCTATCACACTAAATACACATCCTGTTTCCATTGGTAGTGCACACTTGCATCTTTGAACACAGGATGTACTGCATTTGCATTCAGTGAATCAAACCACACACAGTTCTTTTGCTTGGGTTGACTTCATCGATTGTTTTTGAAATAGATGTGCATTAACTAACTTCCATCGTTGGGGGGGGGGGGGAATTATTCAAGTGGGGGAATTATTTTTTCCTCACTCGCCTAACAGGGGGGAATTATTTGAGTGGGGGAATTATTCAAGTGGGGGAATTATTCGAGCAAATACGGTATAAGCCCTTCCATAAAGTCACTTAATCATCACTTTTAACGTGTGTTCTGCATTCTACAGATCACAAACTGCGGTATTTGTCATGTACGTTCTCTTTACACTCAATTTTAGGGGGGGGGGGTATTTCGAGGGGGGGAGGGGTTATTATTTCCTCAGCCGAATTTTAGGGGGGTATTTCGAGGGGGGGGGTAATTCAAGGGGGGGGGATAATTCGAGGTAATACAGTATACACAAAAACCCTTCCCTAATGTCACTTAATCATCAGTGTTAACGTGTGTTCTGCATAGTACAGATCACAAACTGCGGTATTTGTCATGTACAGGGTTGGCAAAATCTCAGAAAAGAATAAAAATAAAATTAAAATAAAATGGAAAATTTCAAAATAAAAATAAAAATTGTATAAAAATTCAAATTTTTGTAAAAATTTTGTAAAATTGTATACAAATTCATATTTTTGTAAAAATTTTATAAAAATTCATATTTTTTTGTAAAAAATTTTTTTCTGTTGTTTATAGTTCAACCTGTTCATTCGCGGAGCTGGGGCAGTCCCAAGCCATGTAAAGTGTCAAAATGTCATATGAAATGGAATGGAAGTGTCAATTTTCATGAAAATGTTAAGTAAAGTGTCAATTGTCATGACAAATATAAATTTAAGTGGAAACTGTAAAGCAAATTGTATCCAAATCTTATCTTTTGTATCCAAATCTTGTTGTTTTTGTAACCAGATCTAATGTGAACATTTGGATACAAAAACATAAGATTTGGATACCAAAATATAAGGTTTGGAGACCAAAACATAAGATTCAGATACACAATTTACACTCTGCACTACATGTGTCATGACAATTATACTTTGTTTGACATTTGAGATGCCAATTGACTCTTTACTACATTTGTCATGACAATTGACACTTTGCATGATGTTTTACAAATGCGCCCAGCACACTCCAGTCATCCTACTAATCAGAAAATGCAAACCATTCTTATCAATAATTGTAACTTAACACTTGCAACTAGCTAACAATACCTACTGCATGCAACTTTTGCAAAGTAATGGAAAAATTTGTCACACGTTTTTCATGTTTAGGTCTAATTATCACATTTTTTTGACCTTGCATGCAAGATTCTGATTTTTTTGTAAAATTTCTGTAAAATTTTTGTAAAATGGTCCATTTTATTATTTTATTATTAATTTGGAATAAAATAACATAAAATAAAATGAAACAAAAATTAAATTAAAATAAAATACATTTTTATACAATTTTAATACAATTTGTATACAAATGATTTTTATAAAGCCAACCCTGGTCATGTACGTTCACGTTATACTCAAATTTAGGGGGGGGGGGGGTATTTCGAGGGGGGGGGGGTTTATTTCCTGTTGTAGTGACACTACATTGTATTTATTCCCATGTATTTATTCCACAGTTGAGTAGGTTTTGGGGCATGTGCTGAACCCCTAAACTTTATGTTTCAGCCAATTCTTTATAAGTGGCTATTTTGTATGCCAAATCAGTTCAGTTCTTTTGCCTGTTCTCTTTTGCACTTCAGTAAAATGAAGTTAATCAAACAATGAGGAACGTGTCGCACGGCGACGGTGCCCAAATAATAATTCCACAGCGCACTCCGAACGCCTCCACTCCTCACCTTGATCGGCACCAGGTGACCTCAACTCTGCATTGCTGAGGCTCACAAGTTGAAAAGCTCCCCGGGTACAGACTGCCATTGCTCTGAGCCCCGTGGGTGCAACATGGTGATCGTACGGGTTTAATTTAAGCCAACGCGAACCTGCCCCTGACTGTCCCCCGGTGACATCGAGGGCACCCACCCCATTTGCGGCAGCACCGCTAGCAGAGTAGCGGCCACCGCCCCGCCGTCCAGAACCAGCGACGTGCAACGTGCGCCACACGAGCGATTACAGTGACACAAGATGTCAACAAATAAACCCCCAGCGGCGGGAGAAACTAACCCAAGCACACGCAACCAGGTGACATACACCGAGTGTGAATTTAGTGAGAAGATTGCAGAATGGGGTGCCAGAAGACAACGGAAGTCACTCGTCAATGCAATTGAGGCAATCAACAAGTACCGCCAAAATGACTGGCCAAAGGGCTCGATTGCCACAAAAGACAGCAATGCCACATTGGCACGCCGCCTCCTGCGGCTTGCAGACAAATATTTCAAATCAGTGTCGGAAGACAAGATTGTCATGGATGACCCAGACCGCACGGATAGCGAGAACAGTGAGGACAGTGACGATGGCGACAACACATCCCGCCCACCACTGGTCCAACCCACAATACAACCACGTGATTCACTATCCCCTGCCCCCTTCTCTGAGATGAAAGTCCAAACCTCTGATCTGGCTGCCATGGCTGCCATGTTCCAGCAGCAATTTGACCTTCACCAGAAACAGTTTGACCAGCAGAACAAGCGCATAGAGCAACTGACCCGATTAATTGCAAATGGCGCAATAGCCAACCTGCCTCAGAATACAGCTCAGAGACAAAGGAGCAGCGAAGATCCATGGAAATGGACGACTGAAGACCGCAACATCGCAACACGACGCTCATCCGAAATTTAGGGGGGTATTTCGAGGGGAGGGGGGTTAATTCAAGGGGGGATAATTCGAGGTAATACTGTATGATTTTTTATCAGGGTCGTAAAAATCGATTTTTTTCCAACCCTACTCACGAGCAGTGATGAAAAAGGCACCGGGAAATATGGCACAGCACCGCGCCTCTACCAGTCCTCAGAAAAAGGCACCTGGCACCGTGGGCACCGGCCAAAAAAATGGCACCGCACCGCACCAGCACCGGTGCTGATGCCCAGCACCAGTGCCCCGGTGTAGTGATGGAAAAGCGCCATGGCGCTGGCGCCTGGCGCTAGCGCCAAAGCAAAAAGCGCCATGGCGCTTTTGGCGCTTGGCGCTAAAATGCTCTGGCGCCATTGGCGCTTGGCGCCGGGATCTCAGAAAGCGCCATGGCGCTTTTGGCGCTTGGCGCCATTTTCTGGTGGCGCTATTGGCGCCTGGCGCCGGCATTTTTAATGGCGCCAAAAAAGCGCCAACCTTGATTATAAAAATTGCGATGATACTGTCAAATTGTAACTCAAGTTGATCAACTTTGAGGGCAACTGAATGAATTTTGATTGATGTAAGGGTGTTATGGGACATTATTTATAAAAGATTGATTAATATTAGGAGACAATTTTTTTTACACGGAATTCAATGAAAGGTGTAAAATGGTGCTCTTTTCAAAGGTCCTCTAATTTGTTTAAATACCTTTTGTTCTCACAAAAATGTACTGGTATTGTATCCACCTGTTTTTATTTTAAGCCTCAACTGATAAACGTTGATGATTAAGACACAATAGATGATTGATTTCAAGAAAGATTTTTTCTAATCACTGAATCCCCTTCCAGAATTTCCCTTCCCCCTTACATGGTTGAATGAACTTTAATGGCCAAAGTTCAATAGACTACATCGACATCAGCAGTACGTCACAGTTATGTATTCATTCATAAAACGAATTGAAGAAAAAATTTTTGGCGCTGGCGCTATTGGCGCTTGGCGCCATTACCCTCTGGCGCCATTGGCGCTTGGCGCTGAGGTCCAGAAAAGCGCCATGGCGCTTTTGGCACTTGGCGCTATTTTGCTCTGGCGCCATTCGCGCTTGGCGCTGTAAGTAGGAAAAGCGCCATGGCGCTTTTGGCGCTTGGCGCTAAAAGCCTGGCGCTTTTTCCATCACTACCCCGGTGCTTTTCCATCACTACTCACAAGTATTATATTTTCTAAAAATACCAAATATTTGTTGTTAATTCGATGTTTTCCTGGAAACAGTACCCAGTTGCCAGGTGCCAATTCTGCAAGTGGAGCATAGTTTCAGAACTTTTACGTTTTCTGTGTAAAAAACGCCCATTTTTACGTATTCCCTGGAAAAAAATACTCGTTTTTACGTTTTCTCTGAAAAAAGTATTTTGCGCACATTTAACGCAGTGGGAAAGTATTTTAAAAATACTTTACGTTTTATGTACTCACCTGTGAGTAAAAAATGAATAATTTACGTTTACGTTTACTTTGAAAAAAGTTCAGTACTTTTAACAACTCTGTGGGGTACCAAAGTATTTTGGTATCCGGTGTTACTGACAATGTTGTCTGCCAATCTGCCAAGTTTTGGGGATAATTTGTTTTCTTCTCTCATTGTCTAAAAAGAGGTCCTGAATAGGGACCTTTTGAGCATGTGACTGTTTATGCGCACGCAGTTGTCTAGGAGCGCCATAGGAGTAGTCGATGGGTGTATTGTGCTACGTTTTCGTTACTTGCATTTGACTAAGCATGGTCTGAGCCAAAAACGATGGCCAAAAATGACGAAATCGTGGTTTCCGGGCAAACATCCAAGTAAAATACATAATACCGTATTACATCGAATTATCCCCCCCTTGAATTAACCCCCCCCCCTCGAATTAACCCCCCTCATAATGGGCTGGGGAAATAATACCCCCCCCCCTCGAAATACCCCCCCCCCCTTCGGAATGATGTGCGTCAAGTACATAATAAATACGTCATGTATGCAATGTACATTATGTATATTACTGTTAATTTGCATTGTAGCTAGCATTCGAAAAAATCACCGATTTTTTGGAAAATATATATAAATATATCACTCCAATATTGGAAAAAATATAAATATATATAAATCACTCCAGGTCTCCAGAAAATATAATTAAATTACTGAAAAAATAACTCTAAGCTTGAAAAAAATCTCAAAAAATCACTTGCGCTTTATTTCAATTTCAAGCAATATTCTGGGCCTTATTTACTATTTACAAGCACAAAAAATGTACTCTAAGATACCACAGTCCATTTATTATCATTCCACAAACAATGTTCTTTTATACAGTATTTTACAAGTGAAAACATCAAGCAAATATCACAGAACAATTCAACCTTCAGTTCAACCTCAATGAAAACTGCAAAAATATTTTGCACTGCATTTAGCTCTCAACCCATAGCGCCTGGTTGTGGCAATGGACGTTTGACTAAGTAGGTGCTCATGCTCAGCACTTTTTCATTGGTGATGTGCTGTGAAAACTCATTTTTGGGCACATGGCTACGTTTTGGCAACATTGTGATGACACTAGTGGCTCTGGTGACACCATGGTGACAGTTTTCCACAATTTTTCCAAATATTTGACAACAGCCAACATTGTTGCATGTCACCAAGCATCGTCAGTTTGCAAAAATGGTAAACTGAGCTTGAAATCACTGTAGAAAAATTTTGATCACATCAAAATGGTATTTTTTGATTTTAAGTCATGTTTTATTTCAGAAAAGTATGTTAAAGATAGAGAGATGCTTTATACCTAAAACATAACCATAGAATTCATAGCAGGATGACATGAATAAAAAGTTACTAAAACAGTTTATATTTTTGTCACATACAAAATGAAAACTAATTGATAGTGATGTCACCATTTGCCATCATTTGAGTTTGAGTTGTGATCAAACTAGTGATTTGCCAACACCACCCCACCAAAAATTCATGCCATTTGTGAAAACTGAACATACTGTATTTCCTTGAATTACCCCCTGGGGGGTTTATTTTTTCAGAGTGGAAATTTTGAAGGGGGTCAAACGAGGGGGGTATTTCAAGGGGGGGGGGGTTATCATCTTGCCAGAAATTTTTCAAATCCCATTACTAAATTGTTGTTTGAAATGTACACAAACATCGAAAAATGCAACAAAAACTGCCATTTATAACACTTTATGGACTTATATATGTATGTAGACTGTATAAAACCAGTTCTAACATCACGCAGTCATTGTTTTTAACATGTGTTCTGCGTTTCCCGGATCACAAACCGCATTATGTTCTCTATTCAGTAGATTGGGGTGGGGTATTTCGAGGGGGTGTTTATAAGTTCATAGTGCCCATTTTGAGGGGGGTATTTCTCAACAGGGGGTATTTTGAGGGGGGTATTTTGAGGAAATATGGTATATAGCATTCAGTAGTGGAAAACGTTATGGAAACATGTCACCATTTTTGGCCATTTCAGTTTTCAAAAAAGTCAGGGTGAAAACTAGTGTGTGTAGGCTAACATTATTTGCCTGCTTCAAATACAATTTTAACCCAATAATGCTCTACATGAACAGAGAGATTTTCTGGAGAAAATCCCTGCAAATTTCTCTTGCACAGATTGCATGTTTTAGTCATAAAGCGGAATCATTGCACCACAATGTATCAAGTATGAGTGATTTTCTCAGTGATTTTTTTTTAAATTTAAAAAATATATTAATATATCACTCAGAATTTGGAAAAAATATAAATATATATAAATCACGGGTTATTTATATTTATTGTGATTTTCGAAAATATAAATCACGGGTTATTTTTCGAATGCTAATGTAGCTACACATAGAGACTAGTTTGTGTAGCTATCTACGTTTTTATGTCCAAATATATCCTGTTTGGACACATTTATTACCTGTTTTGGGTATGCAAATGCCTACTATTTACTACGATCCTTCCAAAAATTTCTGACGAAATAATTAACCCCCCCACAAATTTTGCTGGCGAAATAATAAACCACCATGGGGGTATTTCGAGGTAATACGGTATTGCAAAATCGGCGAAATTTTGGCAAAATTTCGTGTATTTGGCACTGATTTGCTCTCGGTGCGTGTACGTCGACCTGGCTGAACGTTGAAAATTTATCGGGCGTACGCCCTATCCTACACAAATATGTGGGGAGAATTAAATCTGGCCCCAGGTACCCGAAAACAGACCAAATTGCAATACTAAAAACTTACCATTGGTGAATGAACCAAGTGCCGCTATTAGCAGCAGAATGCAAGTGTGAACAGCCATAATTGATATATAGGATAAACTGAATATTTGTCCCATTGTGCACCTACTACCCAGTCAAGTGAAAAAACTTTACAGGGTTTCAAATGTTCCATCAGTGGGTTTGTAAAATGGAATGTGAAAATGTCTGTTTGCTTCCCTAAACCCTAAGTTTTCCTCATACACTCAATACCGAGTTACATTCCAGGTGCCATTCCCAGACCTTGTAAAATGTAAAATGTCAAGCAAGGTATCAAAAGTGATGAAAAATGTCAAATGTACAGTTAAAAAACGAAAATGAAAATTTTTACAGAGCTTTTACATAAGTTTTGCCAGTTAGCATGACATTTGATGTTTTACAGGTTTTGGAAGTGGCCTCAGCCCAGAGTGTAAATAATATATAAGCAAATCTCGCTCACGGTACAACCTTTTCGAATGCTTATTTGCCATCGTGAAGCATGAGTTTTCCTGGGTGCCAGTACCGCAAATTGAGAAGTGAGAAGTAAAATAGCAAAAGTGAAGTAAAATGGCAAAAGTGAAGTAAAATGGCAAAAGTGAAATGAACTGGCGAGTAAATTGGCAAAAGCGAAGTAAAATGAAAATAAAAGTAATTTCGCTTCGCTTTTGCCATTTTAAATACTTCTCAATTCATTTCGCATATGCCATTTTACTTCTCACTTCTCAATTTGCGGAACTGGCCCCTGGGCACACAGCTCACTCCCTAGTGCCAATCCCAGACCCTGTATTGACAAGCCCTGAAAAAGGTCATGCAAAGTGTCAAAAGTCATGGAAAATGCCGTGCAAAATGGCAACCGAGTTGGCATTTGACATTTTACAGGGTCTGGGAGTACCCCAGATCGAACGGTGAAAAAATGCCAGATAAAGTGATAAGAAAAGCTCTAAACACCCACTATGGGCATTCACTCAAAGTCAAAACTCTATAGTGCACCGCACTTGAAACTGTAAAGTAATCAGTCCCTTTACAGTAGTAGGTGCTCGATGGTGTACCTGGGTCCTGGATTTCTGTCCGATGTAAAAATGGGTCGGTTTAGATTTCGTTTAAGTGACGATGTTTTCTGATCTGAGGCACCATCTTATAGTGAACTACCGTATTTCCTCGAAATACCCCCCTCAAAATGGACACTATGAACATGTAAACCCCGCCCCCCCTCGAAACCCCCCCCCCCCCCCAAAAAAAAAAATTAGTGTATAGAGAACGTAAATAACAAAGGCTGCGGTTGGTCATCCGGGCAATGCAGAACACACGTGAAAAACGATGACTCTGTTATGTGAGACTACACACTTATACAAGTCTTTAGAGTCTTGTGAATGGCGATTTTTGTTGCATCTTTCGACGTCTGCGTACGTTTCAGACGACAATTTAGTACTGGGATTTCAAAAGATTTCTGGCGAAATAATACCCCCCCCCCTCTCAAAAGTCTCACTCTGAAAACCCCCCTGGGGGTATTTCGAGGAAACACGGTAGGTTATTATCTGATCATCTGATCATCAACCATCTTTGCGCTTTTTTAGTGTTTTCGTTAACGCAGCGATACTCAGCAACACAATTTAATGATGCCACCCATGCTATTGCCGAGTAATTTGCAGCCATCATTTTTATTACACTAATATACCGGGAGTTTTGGTTGACTAGTTCCACAAGTGGATCGAATGGCACCAAAACCATGGCATTTATTTCCCGAAATGGAAACTGAAAATTTTCATCGAGCTGGTGTGCAAATGAATTCGTTCAAAACCGTTGGAAATGCGACGTTTTTTCACATGAAACCCCTGAACTACAGTTCTGAACCCTTGACGTTCTCACCACCAATTGTTCAAATCTTGTGTTTTGGCACTCTTACAAAGTAATTTCTACCTGCCGTTCTATTGTTTTCGTGAGCTGGGAAAATCAACCATTTAAAAGGTCGTCGACTCACTACGGACCGAGGTCATCATTTTGGTGGCTTCATTACATTTCCTTTTCCAATCAAAACCTATAGCACATCAAACTTCCATCAAAGCTCAATTCCATGCTTGTCAATAACTGCATGAACGGTCAGCAATGCATGTGAATTCAAAACTACATTTCAGGCAGTTTCTCAGGTGATTTATGCACATGAACATGGAAAATTATCTGGACTTGGAGATTTCATTGTTTAAGTCCAGATTATATTTCTCTATTGCCAGGTAATTTTCACTTAATGAATATAAAAGTGTAAACTACTGTCGTCAATTGCCACAACTGATGTATAGGGATAAAAATTATCTGATCACAAAGAGCAACAATTTTTAGCAAGTGGTTCCCCAGCTATAAGCATGCGCTCAAAGCGACCCCCCCCCCTAAAATTCTTTGCTACACCTAATTTTCCTCTCTTAAGCCGAGATCACAGCTCAGCATGAATTCGACGTAATTACGTCATCATCTTAGGTCAAATTCACGCTAAGCTGTTCGTAATCTCAACCTGAAAAATGTGCAATGTACCAATGGTGCAGTGCAACGGACTTTACAGTGCAATCCTCGATGCTTTTTCTGGCGCATTTCCATCACTCATGATACCGTATTTCCTCGAAATACCCCCGTCTGAAATGATGTAGGTACATCATCTATGCAACGTACATTATGTATTCATTGCTGCCGGTTTGCACCGCAGCTACACATATACATCGTGTAAGTAGAGAATGTGTGTGAACATGCCTAAATATATCCTATTTTGTCTCTTAGTAATCTATTACAGGTTTAGGGCATTTTCAAAGCAATGTTTACTACTAAATTGACAAAAATTTCTGGCGAATTTATAAACCCCCCTCGAAATCCCCCCCCCCCCTCAAAATTTCCACTATAAAAAATAAACCCCCTGGGGCTATTTCGAGGAAATACGGTAGTTATGACGCTTAATGCGATGAGTTACGATCTAGGATTCGCACACGCCAGATCACATGTGAATTGATGAGTTGTTTTCGAAAGGCCGTTTTTATCTTCTTCGAAAAGAGGGGCTTTTGCTTGCATCACGATTTCACCTGTCAAAGAAATCTGTCAACGCTTCAACGACAGACCAATGGTATACTCGGCAGACACGATTAGGGTGTCAAATTTCCGTTTCCGTTTTCCGTTTCCGCCTTTCCGCAGGAAAATTTTTTACCTTTCCGTTTTCCATTTTCCAACAGCTGAAATTTTTTTACCTTTCCGTTTTCGGTTTTCTGGCAGCTGAAAATTTTTTACCTTTCCGTTTTCCGGCAGCTGAAAATTTTTTACCTTTCCGTTTTCCGGCAGCTGAAAATTTTTTACCTTTCCATTTTCAGTTTTCCGGCAGCTGAAATTTTGTTACCTTTCCATTTCCGTTTTTCTGGCCCATTTTTCCATTTTCCGGCTGAAAAATTTTTACCTTTCCATTTCCATTTTTCCAGGCCATTTTCCATTTTCTGGCTCCATTTTCAGTTTTCTGGCATTTTTCCAATATTTTTCCAATCTGTGTTTATCTTTTTCCACTATGGTGTTTTTTTCTACCAGGTTCTTGTGGCATTCATAATTTTTATCTGTATCCAAATCTGTATCGGACGTGCTCACAAAGACGTGAAGAGAGAGACCTGCTCACAAAACTTGGAATCAAGATGTTTGCTGCTGATGGCTTGATTCTGCTTGGAAATCCCAACTACCTGGCCCGTCTGCGCAACATCACCACACAAACTGATTTGGCTGATTTGTCAACCTGTGACGTCAAGTTACGACCACCCGCCTATCTGTCTTGGGGTTGTCTTGGGGTTGTTGGCCCCGTGTCGACCCACATCTACTCCAACTTTATTGTTGTTGTAGTGTATTTTTGCTACCTTTTGATGATTTTTTGTTGGTTCAGTTAAGCTTGATCTACAACTGAAGTTACTGGCATGATCCATAGTTGCAGAATGTACAGCTACCACAATCAAAGTCAAACAGGTAAACCTGCATGCAAATTTCACTTTATTTTTTCTGTTTCCATGAAAATTTTTTGCTTTCCGTTTTCCGTTTTCCGGCATTTCATTTTTCCATTTGCCATTTTCTGGCTGATAAATTGTTTTTACCTTTCCGTTTCCCGTTTTCAGCTTAGTGAAAATTTTTTACCTTTCCGTTTTCTGTTTTCCGGCAGAAACTTTTTTTTTACCTTACCGTTTTCCGTTTTCCTTCAAGTGAAAATTTTTTACCTTTCCATTTTCCATTTTCAGTAAAAAAATTTTTTGACACCCTAGACACGATACTCTAGCTACATACAAACAGATAGGAGTTATGTCTTCGGCTGGCAGATGGCCAGCCGAAAACTTATGAAAGACGTGATGATGACAAAGTGATGACGTCAAGACGACAAGGTTATGACGTGAGATGATGATGACTAGGGTGTTAACAAAAACTTTTGCGGAAAACGGAAACGGAAGAATTTGCAGAATATATGCTGGAAACGGGAAAAATTTGCAGAAATTTTGCCGGAAACGGAAAAAAAATTACAGAAATAATCCAGAAATAAAAACATTTGCAGAAATTTTGCTAAAAATGGGAAAAATTCACATAATTGAGAGCCTGCATGCATGTTTACCAGTTTGGCTGAAACAGAAAACAAAAAATTGGGCTGGAAAGTGAAAAAAAGTTGGAAAAACAGACAATTGAGCCGGAAAACAGAAAAAAGGCGGAAAAACCAAAAATTTAGCCAGGAAAACAAAAAAAGAGCTGGAAAAACGGAAACGGAAACGGAAAAAAATTTAGCAGCCGGAAAACAGAAACGGAAAAAAATTTGCCTTCAGAAAGCGGAAATGGAAAACGGAAAGTTGACACCCTAATGATGACGACAAAAGTGATGACGTCCAGAAAAATGTGCGGCGTAATGTCATCCGAGTATATTTACGTGTTGGACATTTTTAGTTTGGGAACACTTCAAGGTGAATCTGCTCTGCGCATCACGTCACTACACCCCATGACGATAAGCACTGGTATAATGGCGCCGCGCCACACAAGCTGAATGTCAACTGAATTCATGTCAACTAAATTTCATGAATTGTGTGATTTCAACTTTCATATCTGAGTATACCGTATTTGCTTGAATAGTGCCCCCTTGAATAATCCCCCCTCTAAGACGAGTGAGGAAAAAATAATTTCCCCCTTGAATAGCCCCCACCCCCTTAAAAGATTTGATCAATTTGTTGTGCCCAATTTTAACTAAAATGTCACGTGGTGTTAATACAGCATATTCTGTGAAATGATTTGATAGAACCGTGCTTGAAAATTTTGACGTAAACTTGGCAGACATTATGGAAGTCAATGGTCTAAGGAATTTTTGTACGAGTGCGGTATAAACTAACGATAGGGTCACATGTGAATTTGGCCCACGTCCAAGTCGCTCTGCGTTTCAGACAAATGAGAGCGAAAAACGCAGGTTCGCGTCACTGATTATCGCTGTGGAATGCAATAAATCTACCGGAAATGATGAAAAAGTTCCCCCCTGAAAAACGTTTGACGAAATAATAATCCCCCAGGGGGATTATTCATGCAAAAACGGTAGTAGTGATGGAAAAGCGCCAGAAAAAAGGGCGCCAGGCGCCAAGGGCGCCATGGCGCCATTCAGAAAGTGGGCGCCAGGCGCCAGGCGCCAGGGGCGCCACGGAATATGGGCGCCAGGCGCCAGGCGCCAGGGGCGCCACGGAAAGAGGGCGCCAAGCGCCAAGGGCGCCATTTGGAAAATAGGGCGCCAGGCGCCAAGGGCGCCAGAATAAATAAGTGCCTAAAACACCCTGCATGTGCTAAAAATGTTGCTACAGCACCATGGACACGCATTCAATTCTTAATTCGCGTTCACCAGGATTTAATGAACAAAAACTAGAGTAGCAACAACATTGTAATGGACAAAAACATTACGAATTCAATGGAAATTGTCATTTGACAACAATCTATTCACTTACAAATAGACTTTTCCAATCAATGCTTCCTTGAAATGGACAAAAACGGAATTGCAACGATTAGAATCCGTTTATTTATGATTTTTCTAGTAGGATGGTCCATCATTCTTGTCTTCTGATCCGTCAGACACATTTGATCAACCGTTGGATGAACGATTTCCACCCACTCACACCACATTGTCCATTTTTCTGGTGAATTTAGATTATCCACGGATGCGTTTTTCACTTTTTTTTCATTTACACAGCACTCACCTTGAAAAGCTGGTGGCGCCTTTTTGGCGTCCTTTAAAAGCATAACGCCGGGCGCCAAGGGCGCCACAAAAAAAGGGCGCCATGGCGCGGCGCCCTTTGGCGCCCTCAAATGTAGGGTGTCAACAAATTTTTTTTACGGAAAACGGAAACGGAAACGGAAAAAAAATTTCAGCGGCCGGAAAACGGAACGGAAAACGGAAAAAAATTTGCACTTGGCGGAAAACGGAAACGGAAACGGAAAAAAAAATTCAGTGGCCGGAAAACGGAAAAAGGGGCCGGAAAAACGGAAACGGAAAAATGAAATTAGCATGGAAATGGAAAAATTTGCTGAAATTTTGCCAGAAAACAGATAAAATTTTCTGAAATTTTGCTGGAAAACAAAAAAATTTGCAGAAATTTTGCTGGAAACATAAAAAATTTACATAATTGACAATCTGCATGAATGTTTACCAGTTCGGCTGGAACAGAAAACAGACATTTGAGCCAGAAAAAGGTCAAATGTGGCGGAAAGAGAGAAAATTGAGGCGGAAAACGGAAAAAATCCGTAAAAACTGGAAATTGAGCCGGAAAACGGAAAAAAGGCGGAAAAACTGAAAATTTAGCCGGAAAACGGAAAATGAGCCGGAAAAACGGAAACGGAAAAAAAAGTGGCCGGAAAACGGAACGGAAAACGGAAAAAAAATTTTAGCAGCCGGAAAACGGAACGGAAAACGGAAAAAATTTGCCTGCGGAAAACGGAAACGGAAAACGGAAAACGGAAATTTGACACCCTACTCAAATGGCGCCAGCGCCATGGTGCCATTCCATCACTATACGGTAGTTAATTTTACATCATCGCACTTAATTTTCATTGTTTCTGTTTACTGTACTAATGCTTAAAGATTTTGTGTTATTTAGTTGACATTCGAGTTGACACGAATTTGCGATGTCAACTAGCGTGTGTGGTCTCAATTACGCCATTTTTGGCCATTTCAGTGTTCACAAAAATTACGGTGAAGACTGGTGTGCGTGGGCACAATAAAGTATAATCTAATGAAAAAATAATGTGCCATGGGTTTATTGACAGTTTCATTTTTCTACACCAAGACAACACTATACAAATAAATATGATAAACTAGCAGGATTCTTGCCTACCTACAGTCGGGTTTTGGATATCTCCAAAAATTCATACACACTAATAGACATTTATAACATAAATCAATAATACAAAGTCCCACATAGAAAAATTTGTGATACTAAGCTGGTGCCACTTCGTTGCATCCCAGTACCATGATACGATTGCCATCACTCATCAGCAGGATTTGAACAGCCATGTTACACCAACACCCTAGATAAACTCAAGTTAAACCCATAATCTGTAAACCCATAATCCCTAAAGTTCAGCACCCTAAGTAAACTCAAATTGATCATTCAAAAATCTGTAAACTCCATAATTTGAAAACTCATGTCAATTCAGCACTGTAAATAAACTCAAATCAAACACCCCCCTTATCTTTAAACACCATAATTTGGAAACTCATGTAAACAAGCACCCCAAATATACTCAAATCAAACACCCCCTAATCTGTAAATGCATGTAAACTCAGCACCCTTAATCACTCCCTAATCTGTAAACTTCCTAATTTGTAAACTCATATAAACTCAGCACCCTAGATAAACTCAAGTAAACCCATAATCTGTAAGTAACTCAAGTCAATCATTCCATAATCTGTAAACTCCATAATTTGAAAACTCCTGTAAACTCAGCACCCTAAAAAAACTTGAATCAAACACCCCCAATCTGTAAACTCCCTAATTTGTACTCTTGTAAACTCAGCACCCCAAATAAAGCCAAGTTAAACCCATAATCTGTAAACTCATGTAAATTCAGCACCCTAAATAAACTCAAGTCAAACCCCTAATAGGTTAAATCATGTAAACTCATTACCCTGAATAAACTCAGGTCAATCACCCCATAATCTGTAAACTCCCTAATTTGTAAACTCATGTGAACACAGCACCCGAAATCAACTCAAGTTTAACCCATAATCTGAAAACTGCCATAAACTCAGCAACCTAAATAAACTCAAGTCAAACCCCTAATATGTCAAATCACATAAACTCAGCACCCTAAAAAAACTCAAATCAAACACCCCCCAATCTGTAAATTCCCTAATTTGTAAACTCTTGTAAACTCAGCACCCCAAATAAACTCATGTTAAACCCATAATCTGTAAACCCATGTAAATTCAGCACCCTAAATAAACTCAAGTCAAACCCCTAATATGTCAAATCACATAAACTCAGCACCCTAAAAAAACTCAAATCAAACACCCCCTGATCTGTAAACTCCCTAATTTGTAAGCTCTTGTAAAAGCAGCACCCCAAATGAACTCAAGTTAAACCCATAATCTGGAAACTCCCATAAACTCAGCACCCTAAATAAAGTCAAGTCAAACCCGTAATGGCCCTACACACACTAGTTTTCACCGTGACTGATGTGAAAACTGAAATGGCGACATGGCGACATTCAGCCTACTCTTATTGTATGCTATATGTGTTTTAGTTTTGAAATTTTCAAATTTTAACTTTTATTAATTAAAATTCTAATTTAAATCAAATCAAATCATTCACCCGTGTTCATTAACTTGCATTTGAAAAACATTCAGTTTTCCCATGAAGTCACGGTGAAAACTAGTGTGTGTGGGCACAATATGTCAAATCACGTAAACTCAGCACCCTAAAAAACTCAAATCAAACACCCCCTAATCTGTAAACTCCCTAATTTGTAAACTATTGTAAACTCAGCACCCCAAATAAACTCATGTTAAACCCATACTCTGTAAACTCATGTAAATTCAGCACCACAAATAAACTCAAGTCAAACCACTAATATGTAAACTCAAGTAAACCTGATCTCAGTTTCTTTATCTTATTCCGGATATAAATCATAAATATGTCTACGCGTGAATTACATAATTTAGGCCACAACCTATTTTTCCGCACACGCCAGCTGCGAAAATCCAATATGGTCAAAGTCCCTAACTGGACATAGGAAATTCACTTCACGTGCAGTTTTAAGATGTAGGTTGGCGCGAGTGCGCCGCGCGAACTTGAGAAATAACGCACAACTTGTTCTAATAAATAGTGACTACATTGTGTGTAAAAACACACATGAATTGGGTAAAATGAAGCGTGTGATTGTGCCTCCCTATCTTTTACATTAGGCATACTTTGCACTAGGCATACTTTGCACGCAATTCATTCACAAACATGTGTTCAAATGAAAAAATTAAACAACGAAATAATGAAAACAAACACAATGTAAATATTTTCATAGGTTAAATCGGCAGACGTATCGCCTCACAAACATTTGCGTCAATCTCTCCAGTGGAGAGTGCATGACGTTTTTTGCATCGCAATATTTTAAGGACTGAAACGGATCGGGTCACATGAGAACTTGGCCCTCATCCCAGTTTACAGTTGCGTGTTATACGAATGCAAGTGAAAGCTCAATGTAAGCTGAAAATCGTTAAAATTTGCTACACTTTGCCTATTTCCACCTTCATAATTGTCATTATTGTTTTTGTACATGGTTATATAGCTAGTGTTAGCCTATTTTATTCATATTCAACGCGGATTTCGAAATTTTGGCCGGCCGCCACGTTCTCATACGGGACTCTACCATTGGAACGGAGCCAACAAACAAAAAATAATAACAAAAACGTTAAAACGGTAGATTAAACGGTCAAATTCTTTCGCTTGCAACGATCAACGTTGAAAATGTAGGACACGGCGAAACGTCCATTTTTCTTTTAATATTATTTTCTTTTTCAATTCCGAGCGGCCGGGTAATACACAAGTGGGGACTTCCGTTCCAAAAGTTCACAAGCGCCAAATCCAGAAAAATCGAGTGAAGCGTGGATTTGACCTACACGTATAGTTTTTCACATTTTAGAAAAACAATCAGCATTATAGTCCATTTCGTTCCTGAGATACAGTGGTACCGATTTCCAGAAAAATCACAATTTTCATATCGAAAGTTCACATATCCATCTCAAATCCCCTATGAAAAACAGAAGTTTCACGTCGAAAGTTCACATATCCATCCTAGACCACAGGAGTTTCATTTCATAAGTTCACAAGTCCAAAAAATGGTTTCATTTCCAAAAGTTCACGTGTGCTCCGGATCGCTTGCGAAGAGCCGGCTGGAATTCCCATACAAAATAAAGTTTCATTTCCAAAAGTTCATACGTGAATTTCCAAAAATATTTTGCTCTATAAATCGAGTACGGGTATAAATATAGATCTGAAAATTTAGGTTTGGGTACTTTTCGAAAAGGGCTTTTCAGTGCTGTAATTGGTTTTGCCCTGCGATGCACCGTTAGGAAGTTATTTACATTTCAAGTTCAAATTTTCAAATTTACTCCTTGTTTTGGGTGGTTTACAAAATATGACATAACTCCCAAAAACATTTGCCAGCCGACAAAATTTAGGGACACAAAAATTGTAGACAAATGTCCGAGATATCTGAAGTGCAGGGCAAGCTTTGTCGCCCAAACATGGCGCTGCCGGGCCAGCGCCAAACTTTAAAATGCGATTTTGAAAAATCGAAAAATCTGGATGTGAACTTTTAGAATGAAAGTCCCCAAGTTTTGTGTTCGCTCTATTCACGAGTGAATTCTAACTCTCCGATTGTGTGAAATGTCCGCCGACTTTATTTCAAACCTCAAATTCACAGTAGCTAAGATACGGTGGGGTAATATTTAGAGTTCAAATGGGATAGACTTTTGGGGATCGGGACTGTTTTTTTAATTTTCGGGACGAGATCGGCATTAGCATTTCAAATTTTCTGGGCTGTCGAGAACGGGATTTTAAACAAATTTCTAGTATACGGGTGTTTCCTAAAAAAATTCAAAAATCTAAAAACACACTTGCACTGCAGAGAAGTGACATAAAAAGCACACTGTAGGTTGTTTAAACTAGGGTGTCAAATTTCCGTTTCCGTTTTCCGTTTCCGCCTTTCCGCAGGAAAATTTTTTACCTTTCTGTTTTCCGTTTTCCGGCAGCCGAAAAATTTTTACCTTTCCGTTTTCCGTTTTCCAGCAGCCGAAAATTTTTTACCTTTCCGTTTTCTGTTTTCCGGCAACTGAAAATTTTTTACCTTTCCGTTTCCGTTTTTCCGGCTGAAAAATTTTTACCTTTCCGTTTCCGTTTTACCAGGCCATTTTTTCATTTTCTGGCTCAATTTTCAGTTTTCTGGCATTTTTCCATTGTTTTTCCAATCTGTATTTATCTTCAATTGGCTCATCCCATTGTGTTGTTTTTGTCTCTTGGAGCAGCATTGACAACTGGGATTTCAGGGTCTGTGAAACAGGTGCTATGAACCCAATTGGGTCATATGCTGACACCAATAATTTATTCAAGTTTCGTCTGGTTGGTGTTGTGATGCTGTCAATTTGCAATTTTGGTGTTGATATTGCCAGCATGTCTGTTTGGTGATTTTATTTCATGCCCATTACTGCGACAATTTTATTCAGTTTTGGACTCCTGTCGTTTTCTGCTATTTCATTCATGACTGATCTGGAGTTTGACAGCCATTCCCTCATGTTAAATAAAGCTTTGACTTTGTAATATAGTTCTAAAGCTTCAACTTCATTCGTGACACTCATGATGAAGTTATCGATGTAAATGTTGTTTATTATCATCGCCAACTGGTTTCATTCCCCTTCATTTTCTTCATATTCATTCATGTTGTTTATTGTCACATTTAAATGGTATTTTATGACTGCTCCCAAAATTGCTGGGCTGCAGACAAGTCCAAACAGTACATGTTTAAAACAAAGTACTATTAAGTTATTTTCAGTTACTGGTTTTGAGGCATCTTTAAGCCAGAAAAATCGTGTGTAGTCTCTAGCTTGGTCATGCAATCCTATTTGCAAAAATGCCTTTTCAATATCGGCAATTAATGCTAGATTGCCTGCCCTGAACCTCAGGAGTAGGCCCAGTGCTAATGGTGTTGTAATTGGTCCTCTAAAAAGGCACTCGTTGAAACTGGGCTTACCTGCCAACCCATTGTACACGATTCTGCATGATGTCGATTTGCCTGGTGTGATTACTGGCTGGTGTGGCAGGTAATGAATCCCCTTGTTGTCTGTTTTGTTGTCACAGATCTCAATTATTCCCTTTTCTAGTTGGTCGTCCAAAACTTTCCGGTATTGTTCGAATAGGTTTGGATCTTTGTTGAATCTTCTTATCAGTGATTTAAACCGCACCAAGGCTTCTGCTTTTCCCGTGGGCAGGTCACTGATACTCTCTTTATACGGCCAGTCAATATAGTATTGTTTGTTGTTGTCGTTGAATTTTATGCTATTTATTATCATCTCCTCTGCAATGTTGTCATCAATTGCATAGGGGTCATCAGTGATTCCCACTGCTTCTAGACTGTGAAATTGTCATAGTGTTTCCTTTCCTATGGCCACTATGGCTTCTTGTTGATGATTTTTTGTTGGTTCAGTTAAGCTTGAACTACAAGTGAAGTTACAGGCATGATCCATAGTTGCAGAATGTACAGCGACCACAATCAAAGCCAAACAGGCAAACCTGCATGCAGGTTTTCCTTCTGCAAATTTGTCTATTACCATGCTAATTTCACTTTATTTTTTTCCGTTTCCGTGAAAATTTTGCTTTCCGTTTTCCGTTTTCCGGCATTTCAATTTTCCGTTTTCTGTTTTCCGGCTGACAATTTTTTTTACCTTTCCGTTTTCCGTTTTCCGCTGAGTGAAAAATTTTTACCTTTCTGTTTTCCGTTTTCCGGCAGAAATTTTTTTTTTACCTTTCCGTTTTCCGTTTTCCGTAAAGTGAAAAATTTTTACCTTTCCGTTTTCCATTTTCCGTCAAAAATTTTTTTTGACACCCTAGTTTAAACTCACATTTGTCAGTGCAAAAGTCATTTGGCACATTTAGCAAAAAAAATTCCCGAATCGGGATAGGAGAAATTATATCGGTATTAAACAATTTTAGGGCCTCGGGATCGGGATCGCTATATCCCGAAAATCAGCGGAATTCGGAATCGAGATCCGGTTTGAACCCTAGTAATATTCCAGGCAATATCCCCCCCTCCCAAAAAAAAACAACAACACAACTACGCCTACGCGGTAATCTACGCAAACAAAGAACGAAACAATCTACTTTAGCGCCATCCGTCCATAAATCGGCAGGTCTCGGAGCCATGTACCTAATTCAAAAGTTTCTGCATGACATCATACCTAACTTTTCTACCTTTGCTCGCCTTTGTGTCCACCAGTCGTTTTTTCTGTCTTTTGCGACGTAATCTGATAAAAATTGACGTAATTCTTGTCGTAGTGATGGAAAATCGAAATAGAAACTCTATGTTACTAATGGTTCCAGACACCAGAAAATAAAAATGTCAATGGACGGATACTAATTTATAAAGGGACTTTTAGCGAAATGATAGTCCTCTAAAATAAGCCCCCCCCCTCAAAACTTTTTGGCGAAATACTAAACCCCCTGGGGGTATTTCGAGGGAATACGGTAATACATATTGGTTTGTATGTCCATTTGAACATCGTTCGCCGACCCGTCAACTAGAAACCAGTCGACCCAGTTGACAGCCCAAGTCATTGTCAACTATTGTATTTAGGGATAATGGACCCATTGGCCCTGCCGACACTAGTTTTCACACGAAATTTCGAAGACTCATAAATGAGCTTTGAACGTGTTTGTGTTTTCCACAATGCGTCATTTTTAATTTCCGTCAACTGCAGTTGACGGCCACCTCATTGTAGAAAACTCAAATGCGTTCTAAGCTGATTTGTGAGTTTTAGAAACTTCGTGTGAAAACTAGTGTGCGCAGGCACATTGGCGCTCCACACACAGCGATTTTAAAAATAAGTTCGAACGTTGTTTGGCAACGTATGAATACCGTATTTCTTCTAATAGAAGAGGCCGTTCTATTTTTTTCGTCAACTCGTTTACCTGCCGTTCTATTGGAGGTTGACGAAACAATAGAACGGCGCTCTTCTATTAGAAGAAATATGGCATTCACACTTTGTCAAAAAACGTTCGAACTTATTTTTAAAATCGCTGTGTGGAGCAAAGTTGTTAAAATACCGGTATTTTTGGAAAGTGTAAGTGTAAGTGTAAATACACTTTCAAAATTTTGAGTATGGATACTGTAAGCGTAAGGTATTTTTAAAATACCCAGGAAAGTGTAAAAAAGTGTAAGTGTAAATTTTTTTTAGAAAGAGCTCTCACTGTTGAGCATCAGAAAACAGCACAAATTCATACCACTAAATTTGTTACAGTCTGAAATGTTTCATACGGCTGTTCATACAGCAGTATGAAACATTTCAGACTGTAACAAACATAGTGGTATGAATTTGTGTAATAATTGCACGTTGTTGATATTTTACTGATTAAGCTATGTGATACACACTGTTTAAATACAAGAATGGACATACAGCAATATTGTCAATGCAAAAGCCAGTGTCCAGCAGGTGAATTTCCATTGATCTTGTCCTTTTTACAAAGTATGATGAAACTGCAGAATACCATGAGTACTGATCCAAAGGTTGGAGCTGGTGCACGTTTGTACATTTGCCATATTTTCTACATTCAATGCATAACTGCATGTGTGCACTGTGCAGTTATTTTTTGTACATGACCCTGTTTTATGCTTCCTCAAATGCTTAAAACAGGGCCATCTGAAAGGAAAAAATACACTTTCTGTATCCGGGTATTTTGCCCAGGAAAGTGTAAAAAAAGTGTACGGGTATTTTATGAAAGTGTAAGTGTATGGGTAAATATAAATACCCATTTACCCGGGTATTTCGGGTAAGTGTAAATACACTATCGCAACTCTGGTGTGGAGCGGCATTTTGTTGGCTTTTTTCCATCATTTATGCTTTAAAAATTTCCAGAAAACTCAAACCTTTGCAATTCGAGCCATTGCCTTGTCATCGTTCCATTATCATCGGCTGCGAACTCACTAGATTTCGATTCTATCAATTCATTCAGCAGTTGTTCGTAAAAATCATCATCATCGAAAACGGAGGTGTTTCCATTTTCGGCGGGTTCCTGTGGATTGGTTGAAAATTTGATTTTACAAATTCAATGAACTACCGAAATTGTCAAGGCCGATAAATGTGTTTGAAACACTTTTGAGTTTACCTGGTGCCAATCACAGACCCTGTAGTAAAATGTCAAAATGTCATGCAAAGTGCTTGTAAAATACCGTATTTCCTCGAAATACCCCCCCCCCCTCGAAATACCCCCCCCTCGTTTGACCCCCCCCCCCTTTCGGGACCACTATGAAACAATCACCCCCCCCCTCGAAATACCCCCCCCCAAATTGAGTGTAAAGGGAACGTACATGGCAAATACTGCAGTTTGTGTTCTGTGTACTGCAGAACACACGTTAAAACAATGTCGGTGTCACGTGAGAACAGTGTACATACCATTTACATACTAATATTAGTCTACAGAACCTTATAAATGGCGGTTTTTTGTTGCATTTTTCGACGTCTGCGTACGTTTCAGACGACTATTTCGTACTTGGTTTTCAAAATTTTTCTTGTGAAATAATACCCCCCCCCTTCGAAATACCCCCCCCCCCCCTCGTTTAACCCCCCCCCTCTCGGGACCACTATGAAACAATCACCCCCCGGGGGGTATTTCGAGGAAATACGGTAACATAAAATGTTAAGTCACGAAAAGTCAAAAATAATGTAAAACAAACAATTCACAAAAAAAACCTTCACAGGCTTTTTTGTCACTTCGCATAGTACTTTACACTTCACAGGGTCAGTGAGATGGAACCAGAACGAGTAGTGCATCAAACGCTGCTGACGGAGGTCAAAAATGACTCATTTTGGTGAACTCAAATGTGTTTAAAAAGGTTCATCAGCCAAACAAAATCGATTGAAAATCGAGTTTGAAAAATCATACCGGGGCATTGATTGGCTTTATTCGGCTGTAATCTGATCATCTAGATGTGATCCTTTTCAACAGGCGTGCCCTATCCGACACCTTTATGTGAAAAATTGGGTGTCCATAAATTTCCATTCGGTCAGAGCAAAACTGTTTTTGGGAGGGAATTGGACTTGTCGACTTCTTGCACTAACAAACATTTTTGTTCCCGGGGAAGCCGAGGCTGCCTTATGGGGGCAAATTATGCACTTGTCGACTTTTAGAAGTAGCTGTCCATAGTGGACATATCACATTTCTTGCTAATTTTTCCCATAAAAAAGGAAGCGGAGAAATGGACTTGTCGACTTCTTGCACTAAACTAGGTGGACTTGTCGACTTTGTGCCTGAAATTTTTGCATTTTTCCCCAAATATTTGGGTTGGGTGGGACGGGAGTAGTGATGGAATGGCGCCATGGCGCTGGCGCCATTTGAGGGCGCCAAAGGGCGCCGCGCCATGGCGCCATTGGCGCTTGGCGCCCTTTTTC